>JAKUCV010004096.1:0-51990 GCA_028386065.3 Turnera subulata | reverse complement strand
CAAATAGCTTCCTGGAAGATTAAAAATTATCCAGCTCGACGTCTATAAAGGCACTTCAGACCCCACCCGGCATGTGGCCCATGTGTGGACAATGTTTGAATTGCAGACAACTGAGGAGGCGGTGCTTTGGCGAATGATGGCCTCCACATTCAGGGAAGACGCCCAGGATTGGTACAATGGGTTACCACCGGGCTCAGTAACCTCCTTCGAGGACCTAACAGGGAAGCTTGTTGAGCGGTTTCGGGCCTGTTTCCCACCTAAACGGGAGTGCGCCCATTTATTCAATATATGGTTAAGAAATAACGTGAGCCGCTTCAACAAAGAAATGTTGCAAGTAGGTGACCTAAATATTGAGGTAGCTATTCAGGCCCTGAAGCACTGCTATCGCTTGAAGGACTTCTCCAACTCTCTATCCCAATTGCCTCCCGCCAATATTGCCCACCTCATGGATCGAGCGGCTGAATACATTCGACAAGACGACGCCTACTGGGCAAGACAAGTCGAAGGTTCCGGAAACCTCAACAGAAGGAAAGACAAACCTGATCCCGAAGGAAAGATCAGAAAGAAGTTCCAAAAAGGCGGAGACCGCGACCCGGATCCGGTGCAATACACCCCTTTGAGTGCAACCAAAGCTCACATCCTGGCGACTATGACGACGCAAGACGGGGTGGAGATACAATGGCCTCGTCCTATGCGAGGGACTCGGGAACAAAGAGACCAGACACGTTACTGCAAGTTCCACAAAGACAATGGGCACGCCATCGAGGAGTACCATCAATTAAAGAGGGAAATAGAATGCCTCACATGGGCTGGGCACCTATGAGAGTTCATCAAAGAAGTAGAGAGGAACTCTGAAAGGGCTGTCAATACTCAGGTTCCCGTCCAAGGTAGGATCCATGTCATAGAGGGGTGGGAACCCAGGAGGACTCGGAAACAAAGACTGCATGAGTTCATGTTGGTGGAAAAAATATCCTTCGACCCCTCAGATGCCGAAGGAGTCGACATGCCGCATGAAGACGCTCTAGTAATAGAGGTTACCTTGGAAGCCTTTACTGTGATAAGGGTCCTTGTCGATACAGGAAGCATTTTTAATCACATTGAACCGAATGTACGACTTGATGTACGGGGATACGTACGCCTCCAAACTACAGTGGGAACGCCCCCTCAAACAGCCACCCAAGAGCAAACCTATGTCGTGTGTGAAACTGGAACAGCCTACAACGTAATCTTGGGAAGGACTTTCGTGGTAGGATTTGAGGCAGTGATCCACCAAAAGTTCTTAACAATGAAATTTTCAACCTCGGCTGGAATTGGAGTAGCCACAGGGGACCAACGCCTGGCCAAAAAACTCAACGACATAGATGTTCTTGGAACCTTTTTGGGAACCATCGAGAGGGCAAAAGCGCAACCACTGCAATCGCTAACCCGCAATGCCGTTCTTGACATAAGCCTTGATGGCGACCAGCCGTCCTGAGTAACGTGTCGGGGAGCCTTCCTAGATGAGCCCCAGGTGGGACGTCTCAGGGACCTTCTGAAGTCGCATGCTCAAAAATTCGCATGGGAAGGAGAGGTCATGCAGGGAATATTGCCACAATTAGCTTCCCATTCGCTCAATGTGGATCCCTCACACAAACCCGTCATGCAAAAAAAGAGAAAGTTCGCAAAAGATTGGAATGAGGTGGTGCAACAGGAAGCAAGCAAGCTCCTGGAGGCAGGATACATCCGAGAGGTATACTACCCTCAGTGGTTGTTTAACGTGGTCCTTGTCAAAAAGCCTAACGGGAACTGGCCCATGTGCGTCGACTTCACCGACTTAAACAAGGCTTGCCCAAAGGACTGCTATCCTCTGCCTCGCATAGACCAATTGGTCGACTCCGTATCTGGGTACGCATACCTAAGCTTCTTAGATTCGAATTTCGGATACCATCAGATTCCCATGGATCCTGATGATGAAGAGAAAACATTCTTCATTATGGATCGTGCCGACTATTGCTATCGCATGATGCCTTTCGGCCTAAAAAATGCGGGAGCCACTTACCAAAGGGCCATCAATCGAATCTTCGTCGCCCAAATAGGCCGAAATGTGGAAGCATAAGTTGACGACATGCTTGTGAAGAGTCACACTTTTCACCCAACACCTAGATGATCTCGAGGAAGTCTTCCAAGTCCTCAAAGGATGTCAAATGAAGCTTAATCCGACAAAATGTTCCTTCGGGATCCAGGAAGCCAAATTTTTTGGGTATTTGGTCAGCCAAGAAGGGATATAAGCTAACCCCAAGAAGGTAAAAGCTATTCTGGAAATGCCACATCCTAGGAATGTTAAGGAGGTGCAGACACTCACTGGACGTCTTGCCGCACTCAAAAGGTTCATCTCAAAGTTGACCGAGAAGTGTCTTCCCTTTTTTTGGGTACTTCAAAAAATCCCCACTTTTGAATGGAACCCAGAATGTGAAAAGGCTTTTGAACAGATAAAAGGGTACCTCACCTCAGTTCCCATATTAATAAGCCCCAAAGAGGGAGAAAAGTTACAATTCTACCTCGGAGTATCAGACTTCGCGGTAAGCTCCGTCCTGGTGGGAGAAAGAGAAAGGAAGCAAGGCCCTATATATTATGTGAGCCATGTGCTCCAAGGGGCCGAAATAAGGTATCCTCGGGTGGAAAAGGCTGCGTATGCTCTGGTAACCTCTGGCAGAAGAATGAAACTCTACTTCCAAGCTCATCCAATAGAGGTCATGACCGATATGCCCCTCCAACAAACCTTACACATGCCCGAGTAAGTAGGGAGGATGGTGAGCTGGAGCATCGAGCTAAGTGAGTTCGACATAACTCATAAACCACGAGTCGCCATAAAAGCCCAAGTTCTGGCAGACTTCGTGGCTGAATGCAACTTTGTTGAAAACAGCCAGGGAACGGTCCCTCAGAGGTAGACCCTCTCCGTCGATGGAGCATCCAATGCTTCAGGGGCTAGAGCAAGGACCCTGTTGGAGAGTCCCAATGGGACTCAAGTATGCTACGCCTTGCGTCTTCGCTTCCCAACAACCAACAACCAAGCAGAATATGAAGCCCTCTTGGCAGGGCTTAGGCTGGCCAAACAAGTAGGAGATACCCATGTCCAAGTACGGTTAGATTCCTAGCTTGTTGTTTCTCAAAGTAACGGGACCTATGAAACTAGGGAAGGTGAAAAGGCTTATCACTAATACTACCCTTAAGGAAGCAGATTACTCTCGTTTATATGCCACGCTCAGAGAATTCAATTGCTGACTTCCTCTCCAAACTAGCTTCTTCATCGGAGCTTGAATTACCCCCGGACTTGTTAATAGAGCAACTAGATCGCCCTAGCATAGAGTAGTACTCGGAGACACTTCCTGGTCTGTAGTACCCTCCTGGATGGACCCAATCTGGGCGTACCTAGAGGAGGGAGAGCTTCCGATAAACCAGACCCAAGCCTTAAAACTCATCAAAGCTGCAGCCTCCTATGCGTGGGATAGAAAACACCTCTATAAGAAAAGTTTCTCAAAGCCTTCGCTATTATGCCTAACTCGGGAGGAGGGGCAGGCGGCCTTGCGGGAAGCGCATCAGGGAACCTGTGGAGTGCACATCGGAACCCGAGCTCTCACCCAACAGCTTCTGAGAAAGGTTTATTACTGGCCCCATATAAAAGAGGATGCGGAAAGATTGGTGAAAACCTACACCCAATGCCAATAGCATGGGAGAATCCCGCGAAAATTATCGACAACCATCACAGAAATTCCAGCCCCATACCCCTTTGCTCAATGGGGAAGGGACGTTGTCGGACCCTTTCCTAGAGCTTCTAGAAAGAGAAGATTCGTTGTAGCAGCTGTCGACAACTTCACCAAATGGGCAAAAGTAGAAGCCATGGCCAGTGTAACCTCCAGCCAAGTCATTGCCTTTGTGAAAAGGAACATCTTCTCAAGATTCAGGGTTCCCCACGTTTTTATTTCTGATAATGGAACCCAATTTGATAGCCAAAAATTCAGAGACTTCTGCCAAAAGCATGAGGTAACCCAAAAGTTCAGCTCGGTCAGCCATCCTCAAACCAACGGACAGACGAAAGTAACCTACCGCATACTACTCAATGGAATCAAGAAGAAAATTGAGGGGATAAAAGGGAACTGGCCTGATGCACTTGAGGAAGTATTGTGGGCTTACCAAATCACTGAAAAGAGCACCACAGGAGAGTCACCGTACCGACTTGTCTACAGCACTGTCGTAGTCACACCCCTAGAAAAACTGATCCATTCGCACAGAATACAAGCCTACCACGAGGAGAGCAATGAGGATGGTCTCCGAGCAGAACTGGATTTAGTTGAGGAAACTCGTGAGACTGTTGTCCTCTAAGCTTCCTTGCACAAACTCCAGGCGAATAGGTTCCATGACGCACGAGTTAAGGAGCGAACTTTCAGGGTGGGAGATTTTGTCCTGCGCAAGGTAGAGGCCACCGGGCAAGCCACTCGGAAGGGAAAGTTAGATCCCAAATAGGATGGTCCTTACAGAGTAGCCCGTTTCATTAGGAAAATGGCCTATCACTCAACGAGAAAATCTGGAAAGCTACTTCCCCACTCATGGAACGGAGAAAACTTGAAAATATTCCATATGCCAAAACAGTGTCAAATTCAGGACTAAAGTGTATCTATTTTGTCGTTTTGTAGCCTCTATGCTAAAATGTTTTGTAAAAGCCTTATGGATGGGATTGCATCCACGTGAGTCCCATTTTGAGTTATGCTCTGATTATTAAGGTCAATATCATGTTTTGGAAGTTAACTCGTGAATAAAATCTTGTCCCTTCAAAACAAGTGATCTCTCCATTATATACACAAAGGTGCTCATTGTTCCACAAGGCACCTGAGAAGGTTACTTCGGGATGCCTCTCATTCACACAAAGGTGCTCATTGTTTCACAAGGCACCTGAGAAGGTTACCTCTGGGTGCCTCTCATTGACACAAAGGTGCTCATTGTTTCACAAGGCTCCTAAGAAGGTTACTTCGGGGTGCCTCTCATTCACATAAAGGTGCCCATTGTTCCACAAGGCACGTGAGATAGGTTGCCTAGGGGCACCACTCATTCGCATAAGTAGAGCTCCTTGCTCCATGAGACATCCAAAGTGGACAACCCCAAGCACTTATGCCCTACCTGTGAATACCCGACCCAAAATCACTTAGGCCTATTCACCTTTCCTTTACACCTTCATCATAACCGTCATCCAACATCTTTGGAGTCGCCACCCAAATTTTATTAAGGGACAAAAACTTGGAAAAAACCCTTCATGTGACTCCATTTAGGCAACCGGATAACGAACCAAAGATGCTAGACCCGGGGATTCGTCATGGGTGGGAAGGTGTTAGGCACCCATCCATGTTGTGGCAAAACTTTGTGCAATTAGAGGATTTTGTATGCCTTGTGCAAGTGTACAAGTGTGAGCACCAAAACACATAATAACTGAATATTAAAAAGAAGGGGGAGAAGAAGAAGATTAGGCTTGAGTTTCCACTACTAGAAACTACTTACGTACCCCGGCGACCGGATTCAAAGCTCACGTACTTCTTGACATGGCATCACAACAATGACATCATCATCAACATCAACAATAATGGGTCAGACAAAAAGGGATTAGGATTACCTCTTGTAGCCCTCCTCTAGCTCCTTGGTTTGGGTTGTGCCTTCCACACAATTTCCTCCCACTCCTCAACTCCATCTTGGAGTTCTTCTTGATTTTCCCCTTTTACTGCCTACAATGGATGATGCTACCCACTAAATTCTACCAGAGTTTTGCCTATGGAACTATTTCTTAAGATTAGAGAGATAAAGTTTTTCCAAGCTTCAAAGCTTTATGAAGAGTGTTTGTGTAATAGAATCTCCCTTGAAATATGAGAGGAGGGTCCTATTTATAGTGTTCTGGGTAGCCTAGGGGCATGGACCATCTTAATGACTAAGGTAATGGCCAAAAATCTGGGCCAAAACTGAGTAGAATCAGATTACAGGCGAAAATCAGGGAGAAAATGCGTTTCTGGGGGTGCATGACCGCCATGGCCGGCGATCATCCTATGGATGACAGCCAGGCCGAGCGGTCATGGGTGGAAGATCGCCCAAGCCCGGCGGTCATCCCAAGATGACCGCCCGCGCCTACGCGTCTCACCCGTTCTTTCCTTTTTCGGTCCCTATTCTCCCTTAATCCCTCCCTGATTGATCCTACCGCGTAATTAACCCGTAGACTGCCTAGAATCCTCTGGTTTCTTGATTACTACTCCTCTCAATAATCTCCTAATTGACTAGTTACACATTGATTCCTTATTTTAAGCCAAAATCATACCAAAAAATCCCTGCTATTAAGGAATGATTTAACTCTGATTTTCCACGAAAATCAAAGCTAAATTTGTCTGCAAGCAAGGTGTTAATGGGCTGTGCAACTCTGAAGAAAAGTCCATACCTTATTAAATTGGACCCTTACATTTATTTTCAACCCAAGAATAAATATAATTGGGTTTAATAAATAAACAAGCCCAAATTTAATGAGGTAAAACACATTTTAGCAATTTAGTCCTTAACATATCCTATTATTAAATTGTCTCATTAATCCTAGGCATATAAAAGTCTTAATTACTATAACGTGTAAATTTTACTAAAATTAAATCCCATCCATGTTTCAACCTAAGACTAACTCATCAATCTTATGATTCAAACATGTCTGGAGTCTAATTCCACTATAATTTTCATGGGTCAAATTTGGATGTTCACAGATGTCCCTCGTTGGTGAGTCTTTAAAACTTAAAGACGAAGCAACACTAGGAAGGAACAACCAGATTTGGATAACGAATGTGACTGTTGTGGACCAATGGTTGGAGCATCACATGCTCCACCTCGAGAATCCTCTCATCCCAAGGTTTGTGATTGACTTATCTCTTCTCTTGGGATTCTCCTGGTCCCAAGAGCTATCGGGAATCATCTCATCCCGGGGTTTCTTTTGGGATTTTCCTGGTCCCAGAAGTCATTAACAAAGGATCATCTCACCTATGCTAACTAAGGATATTATTACCCTTCTGTGGGGATTTTGCCAACTAAGGATATTATCACCCTCCCGTGGGGATTTTGCTAACTAAGAATATTATCACCCTCCCGTGGGGATTTTGCCAACTAGGATCATCTCACCTATGTTAATTAGGAATATTGTCGCCCTCCTGTGAGGATCTCATCTCTTCTCGGGGGTTTTGGGAATCATCTCATCCCAAGGTTTGTGATAAAATCATCTATCGAATCAAAAGATCTTATCCATGAGGATATAACCACGCAATTAAAAGAGGGATCAGGAGATTTAATCCATGAGGATATAGCCAAGCGACTAATAGAGGGATCAAGAGATCTTATCCATGAGGATATAGCCAAGCGACTAAAGAAGGGATCAAGAGATCTTATCCATGAGGATATAGTCAAGCGACTAAAGGAGGGACCAAGTGATCTTAAATTTTGAGGCTGAACAAGCCCCTTATCCACAGCTGAAAGTCTACTCTATTTCTCAAGCTCACTAGTCTATAATCAACCTAGGGTTGGGTACCGTGCACCTAGCATCATATATGTCTCATGCTTCTCGTGTTCCTCGGTTCCCTAGTGGGTTTGAGAGAGGTGGGGCGGGTCGTGCCCCCTTGCCTAGATGCGGGTACATCATGCCCCTGGTTCAATTTTCTCGAGGTGAGGCGTGATGCCCCCAGCATCTTCTAATTGTGATTTGAAAAGACGGGATCTAACATGCCCCTAGTTCAAAATTATCTGGGGTGTCTCAACCATTGGTCTAATAGATGGGCCCACCATACTCTTGGGAATCAATCAATCAGAGTGGGATAGCATGCCCCAAGTAAATCTCAAATCCGCACGGGGTAGCATGCCCCATAAATCTAACTCCAAAGATGTGGTAGCATACCCCTTGCAGCCTCATTAACCCGGATCATGGGCCCGCCGTGCCCCTAATGTCATGATGTAGGTTTAACCTCAAGGTCGATGTGCCTCTACTGTCTGATGTTAGTTCGACGAGTTGGAAAAATAAGGCTTTACATGCCCCCTTTTCGGCAAACAACCCTAGGAAATGTAAGTCTACATCAAGTGATGAATTTCCAATGTTGTCACCTTTGTTGACCCTTTACCCTCAACCAAGTCTGCCTTGTCAAGAAATTTATGTTCTATATGTGAGTGATGCATGAGCATGTCTAAGTCTTTCATCTTTTCAATACACGGGGGTGCCCCTAGTTTCTATATGTGAGTTTTTGGATGCAAGTGTTTCCTAACTCTACATATGTGGATGTAAGTGCCATCTATCTCTTCATAATGCGTTTGGGTGCAAGTGCCCCTAACATGATGCATGAGCATTAAAAATCATTCGAGCCAAGGTGAAAATTAAGCAACTTGAGGAAAAGACGAATTATTCCATCAAAAATACTAAAGCTTCATGTGAAGGATTCTCACTTGACCAAGAACAATTTTTTTCAAATAAGAACCCCATGAGTGATCGACTAAAAACTTCCAGGTGCATGAAAGATCATCTTGCGAAGCGATGGGGTAAGAGGCGAGGAGACTTCGTGAGAGCGGATGAGCTTCAGGCACTCCTTTATGGCCAGTGTCTACTCTCCCTATTTTTGCCTTAACTTTTGCCTAGACCGCCCTTTCGGGTTTTCAATCTAGCAGGCGTGTCCTAACTTTTGCCTAGGCCGCCCTTTCGAGTTTTCAACCTAGCGGACTCCTTTTTTCAATTCTCTCTTTTTTTTTTTTGCCTTCTTTTCTTTTTATTTAAGGGAGTAGCAACCACAAACCCTTGAAGGGTCACGATCGTGATGAGTCATAGGAGATATGCTTGAGAAGCAATTGAAGAGGTACGCGAATGGATTACCAGAGCTGGCGGGAGACCAATTAACAACCTTGAGGAAGAAAAAGTGTGCTCGAGAGAGAGGGATAATACTTTATCGATCTTGAGAGACGGAGTCCAAAAAATTTGCATTTGAATACCCTCATGGCATATTTCACCTTGAGATGCAAAAAACAAATTTTAATCTTGTCCATTGAACCAACCTAAAGACTGATTAGACCGGCCCCGTTGTCGGGTTACCTACGTGTCTGTGGATCTGGTGTTTGATTTGAAGTGTTTGTCAAGATAATGTCTTGTGGGAAGTCGAATGTGGTAGGTTTGTCGGAGAACATTTGTCTTTTTTTCATTCATGGCTTCCTCTTGATAAAAAATAGGTGATGAATCAATCATTTAGGCACTAAGGGTCACTTTTCTTTTCCTCGTTCTTTCTTTCTTTTTTCTTTTCTTTTCTTTTCTTTTTTCTTTTCTTCTTTTCTTTTCTTTTTTTTCTTTTCTTTTTTTTTTCTTTTTCCACTTTTTTCGAGGGGAATGACCCGTTTGAACATGTGCATTTAGATAAAACTCTTTAGGAAGCTAGATTCATTTTCAGGAGGCAATTCTTTTAGACAAGTGTTCAAGGTGAATGTGACGGGGTGTATGTGGAGGTTAGAACGGATAGATGTTTGAAGGTTAACTTGGGTTTGTGTTTGAAGGCTGAAAAAGGTAAGTGTTTAGGTAGGAATGATTTACACCCACAGAATCAGGTCTTCGTAGTTCATTGGAAGGTACTCGGGTTAAGTCAAGGGACTTTCATGAAAATTTGTTAAATTTTTGCCACGCAAGGACGAGGGAATAAAATTTTATTCCTTGAGAGGAACTAAAAGGTAAAATTATTCAAATGCTTTAAAATAAAGTGAGTCTAATGGGATTAAACCATCACTCTTTATGGAAATTTAGACTCTCTACTCTCGATTCTCATCAATATCTATGCACAGTAGGCAATGTCAACAACCCCTTATCGATCAAGTTCTGAATGGCATGGCGCAAGCTTCCACAGTGGTCAACTGTATGTCCTTGAGTTTGGTGATACTCACAATATTTGCTTTGATCAGCTGTGGAGTTTGCATATGGTTTCGGCTCTAGAGGCTTCAATAATATGCCGTTTATGCACTGCTTGAACACTTCTCCAATAGGCATGGGCAATGGAGTGAACTCTCTCTTTGGTGGGATGACCATACGAGGTGCATGTGCATCCACATTATTGACTTCAATCATCCTTTTGTCATTATACCCATGAGGTGGAGCATGTCTGGCAACCTTGAACCTTCCAGATGCAATGGCATCTTCCAATTGAATTCCCGCCCCAATCAGAGCCTTAAAGTTGGCATAATAGTTGCCTATTATGTGGTCATAGTAAACTGGCTGAAGGTTCTTGATCACCATTTGCACTTGATCCTCCTCTGTGGGCCTATTCACCATTAAAGAGGCCTTGCTGCGCCACCTTAAGATGAAGGTCGAAAATGTTTCTTGGATCCCTTGCTTGGTTGTCTCAAGGTCCCTCTTGGTCACATCCATCTCAGTGTTGTAGTTGTATTGTTTTATGAACTCCTTGCACATATCCAAGTCGTGAACCATTTCAAGGCAGCTCCAAACAAAGTTTTTTGAAACAATTGGACCATCATCTCAGGCCCTATCCCCAAGGGTTGCAGCTTCCTTGCATAAATCTTTAGATGGGTTATGGGGCACTCGGTCCTATTGAACTTTTCCATGTCAGGCATCTTGAACTTCTCGGGTAGACGGGCTTTAGGGAATAGGGATAATCGATCCAAATTCCATTCATCTTCTCTTCTCTTTATGCTTTTCACCATGTCCTCAAGCTTTTCGAGCCTTTCCTTATCGGCAACCCTTAGTTCCTTCCCTTCAGCTTTTTTTGCCTCTTGCTTCAAGGATTGCCCCTCGTTCTCTCCATTAGACTCAGCTTTCCTTGCTCTCACATCGTTGATAAGCGCCCTCAAATCAACATCGTCTAACTTGATCATCAACTCCTTCGTCAAATCTGCTCTCTCGGTTTGTACTTCTTTTCCACCCATGGTGCCCTCTAGATACGCCTTTCATGAAATGAGGTTCATAGCCATCAAGAATCCTAGATTTGAGCTTTGTTTTATTTTTGAAAACGGTGGGGAAGTGTGATGGGATACATTCGCAAAACATTTTTCTCATTCTCCCAAAATATATATTGTCTGAAGACTCAGGTTCAAAAAGGTTGGAAATTGAAAAATGAGACACCCTAGCTCAAATTCATTTTTGTGCTTTGAAAAATATGGAATGCAATGCCGAATGTATGCGAATATGAATTCCCTAAGACAAGGTAGGGCGACTGAACATATATGTCAACTGGGGTGACAACACCAAAAATTTATCATCGGTTTAAACATGTATACTCACACCCCAAGGGTTTGTTTACCCGACTCGTCAGTTCACACTTCACAATAATTAATCACTCAAATGCACAAACCACTTGTTGATTCATCATGCATGAGATGCTCAGGGTATGCAGCTGGTTGGGGGCTAAAAGACTGTCGCTAAGGAATAGTTTGGCCTGCTCACATGTGATAAAAGATATCGCGTGAGGTCCAAGGCCCATTAATCCCTATCATTGCATGAGCAGCGAGAAATCGGTTCACACAAGCCACTATCGCTTAAAGAAAGCATTGTAGTGGACTTGGATCCCCTGGCCCTCTTATGGTAGAGGCTTCACAACATTTACCATGAATGCAAGGCACTTATGATGACATATAAAAAGGCTTACAGAAATTCAATAATTGCACAAAGTTTCTTGAACCCTCAAATTACCCAGTGGAGTCGCCAGCTGTGAATACCCGGCTCAAAATCACTTAGGCCTATTCACCTTTCCTTTACACCTTCATCATAACCGTCATCCAACATCTTTGGAGTCGCCACCTAAATTTTATTAAGGGACAAAAACTTGGGAAAAACCCTTCATGTAACTCCATTTATGCAACCGGATAACGAACCAAAGATGCTAGACCCGGGGATTCGTCATGGATGGGAAGGTGTTAGGCACCCATCCATGTTGGGGCGAAACTTTGTGCAATTAGAGAATTTTGTATGCCTTATGCAAGTGTGCAAGTGTGAGCACCAAAACACATAGTAACTGAATATTACAAAGAATGGGGAGAAGAAGAAGATTAGGCTTGAGTTTCCACCACTAGAAACCACCTACGTACCCCGGCGACCGGGTTCAAAGCCCACGTAGTTCCTGACATGGCATTACAATATTCACATCATCATCAACATCAACAATAATGGGTCAGACAAAAAGGGATTAGGATTACCTCTTGTAGCCCTCCTCTAGCTCCTTGGTTTAGGTTGTGCCTTCCGCACAATTTTATCCCACTCCTTAACTCAATCTTGGAGTTCTTCTTGATTTTCCCCTTTAACTGCCTACAATGGATGATGCTACCCACGAAATTCTACCAGAGTTTGGCCTATGGAACTATTTCTTAAGCTTAGAGAGATAGAGTTTCTCCAAGCTTCAAAGCTTTATGAAAAGTGTTTGTGTAATAGAATCTCCCTTGAAATGTGAGAGGAGGGTCTTATTTATAGTGTTCTGGGTAGCCTAGGGTCATGGACCATCTTAATCACGAAGGTAATGGCCAAAAATCTAGGCTAAAACCGAGTAGAATCAGATTACAAGCGAAAATCGGGAGAAAACGCGTTTCTGGGGGTGCATGACCGCCATGACCAGCGGTCATCCTATGGATGACAGCCAGGCCGAGCGGTCATGGGTGGAAGACCACCCAGGCCCAGCGGTCATCCCGAAATGACCGCCCGCACCTATGAGTCTCACCCGTTCTTTCCTTTTTCGGTTCTGATTCTCCCCTAATTCTCCTTGATTGATCCTACCGCGTAGTTAACCCCTAGACTACCCAGAATCCTCTGCTTTCTTGATTACTACTCCTCTCAATCATCTCCTAATTGACTAATTACACATTGATTCCTTATTTTAATCCAAAATCATACCAAAAAATTGTTGCTATTAAGGAATGATTTAACTCTGATTTTCCACGAAAATCAAAGCTAAATTTGTCTGCAAGCAAGGTATTAATGGGAAGTGCAACTCTGAAGAAAAGTCCATACCTTATTAAATTCAACCCAAGAATAAATATAATTGGGTTTAGTAAATAAACAAGCCCAAATTTAATGAGGTAAAACACATTTTAGTAATTTAGTCCTTAACATATCCTATGATTAAATTGTCTCATTAATCCTAGGCATATAAAAGTCTTAATTACTATAACGTGTAAATTTTACTAAAATTAAACCCTATCCATGCTTCAACCCAAGACTAACTCATCAATCTTATGATTCAAATATGGCTGGAGTCGAATCCCACTATAATTTTCATGGGTCAAATTTGAGTGTTCACACTACCTAATACTGGTTTGTAACCCTCCAAAAAAAAAATTTCTAAGGTGGGATATCCCCAAAAACTCATCCTTCATAGCGGTGCCCTTTCAAAGAAAATACCTAAGTCTGGGGCTACCCCTTAAAAGAGGACATGCACTAGAAGGCACAAGACCAATCAAAAGAACCCATACAAAAGGAAGGAGAGTATTCACTCCGCCTTCCAAAAAAGGTTAGGGGGCTTAAACACCCCATTTTGCAGTGCGCCACATCGCCACCAATAAGAGTTCACATGCTCACAGCTTCGTAAATTGAGGAACCGAAACATTGAGTCTCAAAAGGCAGCTACAACCACAAAAGGCCAAAATAGACAAGCTCACAAACATACATAGAGTAACAAAGATGAGATAAAACATCAGATACATAGAGTCCACACCAACCAAATAAAGGTCCCGAAAGTATACAAAAAGGTTAGAAACCCAAAAAACAAAACAAGGTTTCTACAACCAATCACAGCTTGATCACGGGACCACTATAACATCACCCAAAATAATTAAAGGCTAAGTGATTGAAAGCTTAGAGAGGCAAAATAGAGTTTTTGGCAATTGCTATGTTACCCTAAAGAAATCACTACTGGGGAGTGACCTGTCCTTCCTCCAGGTCCAAATCCTCCACTAGCACGGAACCTCCTGAAGTCGGAATAGGTCGGGGAACCTTGATGGTTGAAGCAGAAGGATCCGCCTTCCCTCGAGAAGGACAACTCCTCCAATAAATTCTCGAGGCAGGCACCCTCATCCTTTTCTACGGGAAGATTTGATGAGATAAAGGAGGTGTCAACCCCCGGAAAGCGGGCCATCACATCCCGGTAGTGTTTAGCAGTCAGCTTCTCAAAATATTTCGAGGTATGGTCCACAGCGGCTTCGATTTGGGTTCGGAGATCAGCTACCTCACCCTCCAAAAGGGACGACTTCTCTTTGGCCAGGTCTAGCTCCTACTTCAGTACTTTTGGGTCCCTACTCTTGCGAAGCTCCCGACAATGATCATAGCACCTATCATACAAACCCCAGAGGCGGGCACTCTCCTTCCTCTCGTCGGCCAGTTCTAGATCTTCCCCCTCTCTCCCTAAGTGGGACACCCGATCGTACCATACACAAAGACGAAAGAAGGTCTGCAACACAAAGTGGCAAAGTAGTAAAGCATTTACACAAGGCGCTATTTAAACGACTATCAAAGGGTTTGAACCTTCAAGTTTTCTGAAGCTTGGTCCACCAGGACCTTCTTAGGATCGTCATCGTAGCATTTACCTGCAATCGAGGATCCCTCAGCAAGCTTATCAACAAGGCCAGAGAAAGCATTATATCCGCTCCTCACATCATAAGGCTCCAACAAAACATCACTCAAAGCGGATACTCTAAGATCGCATGCCTCGGAGGAGGAAAATGGTTTGGGTCCCATAGGATTTCCCTGAGCGGAGGTTGGGGAAGCAGAGTCTTTGCCATTTTTCCGCAGGAAACACCTAAGGGTACCCTCCTGGAACTTCCCTATCTCGGCAGCAGAGGCTCGGGAACCCCAGGGAGCCACCCGATAAGTTTTTGAGACAGGCTCCGTAGAAGGAGGGGAAGCTCTCCTCTTAGCTTTAGCCCTTAGAGAGGCCAGTACAGCGGACCGGCCCCGTGTGTTCCCATGAGAACGACCTCCTGCCATGTCAGCTCGCGATTCTTCATTCGAAATAGAAGAATATGAAAATAAGTGAAAAGAAGATTTGGTTAGAAAAACCAATAATGTAAATGCAAAGTCAACAGAGCAACAACGCGAAACAAAGAGAAACGACCACCTTTCATCAGCACCAAGACACCGCGGGACAACGAAGAAAGGTCATACGTATTGGTATCCTCGTTGAGGGTGTTAAGGAAGCCTTCTTCCTCAGGGGTGAGGGTCGGAGGCTTGCCCAGGGAAGAATCGTGATGCACGATCTCATTCCTAATTCGCAACACCAACTCAATGGATCCATTACGAAGACCAACACGAAGCAAATCTCCTTTAAAATCGTCGTGGGTCCATTGGACACCTTCAAACCGCTTGCAAAGGGACTTGTTTCTCTGGACACAATAATAAAATGTTCCCTCATTTGACTTCACTTGGAAGAGATTCCTAAAAACGTTCTCAGAGGCCGGAACCCCTTTGTGACCGCAAAAATATTCAAAAGCCAGGAGATGAAGCCAGATGTTAGGGAGGATTTGGATGGGCACTAGGTCTAAATCCCTAAGGACTCCTGACGTGAACTCACACAGGGGAAGCATCAGCCCTTGCTCGAACACCCTTTTAAAAAGCAAAAACTCATGCTCAGGCTGAGGAGCCTCATAGGAGGTTCCCTCGCCAGCCGGTTGGACATAAAAGTTCTCGACACCCTTCAAAAATGCAAAGGAAGAAGACTCCATATTACCTACAAAGATCAAAAAACGGATGTGGAGAAGAGAATATACCCGTTAAGTAAAGGTCTTGTGAGGAATGAGTGCTGTGTATGGAAATCGAAGGGGCGGGGGTTAATATAGCGAAAGCTTGAAGGGAGCGTCATCCCTCCCTTACCGATGAAGGGATGGGAACAAAAAGACGCCAACAGTTACCGACGCATCGAGTGTAGAAGAGAATCACACACCTCCCGACACGCATAAGAAAAACCAGGGAGACAAAGACCAACCCTCCGTATCCACAAGATAGCCATCATTAAGGCAGATTTTAATACCAAAATTAAAAGAAAATGAGACGTGCAACCAAACGGCAGCAAATGAATGTCCCCTGGGCCAAGCCCAAACGAAATCATTTGGGGCTACCTGATGTGGACTAGAAAAGGGCCTAAAGCACCAAAGCCCAAGATAGTCAAAGGGTGGAGCCCAAAGAAGTGCTCACCTAGCTCACCTGGCTCACCACTTGAAGTCGGTGGAAGGAGGGAAGGAATAGTAGCGGCGCAACAGGGGAACCCCCATTCTCGGCGGGGAACCAGGAAACTTGGGGAGCACGAGAAATTATGGACATTAAGACTATGAAATAATATATTTTTTGTATATCTCGGCCTATAAATAGGGGAAGACCATGCAGAATAAGACATGACAAATTGTATCCATGCTCAATTTCCATAATACACTGATTTTGTTCATATCAAGTGAGATGTTTCATTTCTGTTTTTATTTTTTTTGTTTAGAGATTTTGCTTTCTTTGTGTGGTCTTTTTAATGGATGGATATATTGAAATTCTTTTCCATGTTGTTTCTTCTGTTTGCTTATAGGTTGTGGTGGTTGTGTTGTGTGCAAAAAGACACGCAGATCTTGCCTCTGCTACCTTCTCCTGGACATGGCCAGAACTCTTTTCTTTTGCTTTTACTTTATTTTTTTTGACAAAAAATGAGAAGCAGCCAGAATTGAATCAATGCTACTTTGCTTGGTCTCCAATTAGTTTTGAAGGAAATGGACAAAATGCCCATTTAGCTCCTCTGTAAATGCCTTTCAGATCCATCAAAAAAACTTGCTATTGTACTCTCTTTTAATTTTGTCAATTGTTGATTACATGTTCGAATTATACTCTTTACTAAATGTAGATTTGTTTCCTTGTGAATGCAGACAAACATATGCTTGCTGGATCTCCTCCTGTGATGTTGTTGTTGGTCATCTGTGCGTATAATCACATGATTACCTATCCAGAGATGTAAATATCATTTGGGAAGAAAATCAACTGGGAAGAAAATCAGCTTGCTGACTCAACTCACCTTTAGTTTCGCTAATCACATTTATATTTATAATTATTAGCTCATGCCCAAAGAGAGAAAAAAAAAAAGAGGCAATCAGCGTCATTTTGAATTTGCTATCCATGCATCACGATAAACAAAGTTTAAACAATGTATTTGTTAACCGTTTGGAGAGAAAACAAAAAATTATATAATTAATTTTTATTTATTCCACTACATGAAATAACTTGAACGCTAACCTGGACGGAGAGAAAATAAAAATATTATACAGTTAATTTTCATTTGATTCATCTATTGGCCACTAACCTAAATTTTAATAATAATCAATTTTAGTTTTTCAAAATTATCAGAATTAACTTGATTTTATGAGGATGAGAAATTAAGTGAAACAAAAAAATTTTCATTGTTTGAGCTGAGCTGAAGAGCATAATAGAACATGGTTGTTAAGTCATTTGTTCCTCAAAATTAATCACAAATTTACTCATTTGTTCCTCAAAAAATTTTACTTCCTACCTTCATTACAACATCAAGAGTCGTCTTATAATCTAGAGTTCGTAATAAATTAGAAAAATCATTGAAGGAATATATTATTAATTTTACACTCTAAATATTAATAAACGGTTTAATATCCATGCTAAAACAAGGTGTTGGCACAGTGATCCAGTGTGCTACGACCCCTTAACTCACACGTCCCGGGTTCGATCCGGAGAAACATGGAGGTATGGAAAATGCACCTGTTGGGAGTGGTAAACCACGCTGGACCCCGCTCGTGGTCCTATGCTAATTGCCCGGGAAGCGAGATTGGGTGTCGTGCCACGGATGAGATTAGTCTGGCTTGTCGAGCTGGGATACTCATATTATCAAAAAAAAAAATCCTTGCTAAAACAGTGATTAAACTACATGATTTTTTAGATGAGTTAATCACTAAGAGAAATAATAAAAAGAAAAGTATTCAACAATCTAGACTCAATAATCTCTCAAAGATTGTGTGCACAAAGCAAGCTCAATAAGAAGGTTTCTAACACTTGTATTCTCTTGCTCTAAGTGTGTATGAGGGTAGGAAGTCTATTTATAAGCCCCAAATGCAAGTAGGTACTTAATAGTAAAAGACCCTTAACATAGACATGCCTCTTGACAGATTTGTGTAGGAGACTCCTATACAAATTTTCACTTGAAGGTTTGGTCTTTTTCCAAACAACTAGCCGTTGGAATTTCAAAACCCCATCCACTTCTTGACTTGTCTTCTCGTTTTTTTTTTGATACTAACGAAGACTTTTATTTAAGTATATTACAGAGTCATAGTACATAAGAACAATCAGGTGACCCCTTAACCTGCAAACACCCTTAACTCACCAGACCTGTACACGTGAACACATAATTTTAAAGCTACCAATTACAAAGGTGTGGCGAGGATCTTAAAACTTCGTCTGACACCAGGCCAATTGCGCACAGTCTCGGCGTTCGATGCAACCAGGGAAGTGTTGAAAGGAAAGTCAGGGTGAATCGCCTTGAGCCAAGAAGTAGCGTTAATCATGATGATATCAAAAACCCCATCCCACTCGAGAGCTGCATTTTTGAAAACTCTGCGATTCCTTTCTAACCAAATCGTCCACAAAGCAGCAAAGGAAAAAATTGTCCAGGAGGATCTAGATAATGAATGTGGACTAAGAAAGACCCATTGTAGCATAAATTCATTGAGGGAGCAAGGTGGACACCAGCAGAAGCACCACCATCTTCCAAGCTTATCCCAAATGCGTCTGGAAAAGGGACAGTGGAGAAGTAAATGATCGATGGACTCAAGAGACAATGAGCATAGGACACAAATCGAGTCTGCCAGTGACAAGATTCCACGCTCACGGAGAGCGTCCTTGGTGGCAATACCTTTATTGAAAACAAGCCAAAGTCAACATTCAATTTTAAAAGGTGTTAGAGATAACCAAGGTTGCGGTGTGCAGCGCTGAGACCCAAAATTATTGCAGAGAAGATCACGTCCACCACTCACAGTGTACAAACCGTTAGGATCAGCTAACCAGAATTTCTTACCCACCGAACCGGTTTGCAGACCAACATGCGATATCTCGTCTTGAATCCTATTTGCATCCATTAATTCCCATTCACGCAAGTTCCTCCTCCATCTCTGCATCCAGAATGGCATGTCAGGTTCTCCTTCAAGGCAAACCTTCACAGTTTCCTGCTTACATAGTGATAAGGAGTATGATCGCGGGAATCTCTCCATTAACACTCCACTTCCTGCCCAATCATCAAGCCAAAAAGTAGCAACTTCTCCATTTCCAACGTGAACAGTGGCACCATCATGTAATGAAAAACCAGACTTGCTATTTAAGGATCCAGACACAACGATATTCTTCCACAACTTAGATGACTTGGCCAGGTCAAAAGATGGTGAGAGCGATGTGCCACCAACAACACACTTATTCTTGACCAGAATCTTCCAATCTTTCCGGTCAGGTAACGAGAAACTCCACAACCACTTATATAATAGACACTGGTTCATGACTGCAAGATCCATAATTCGCATACCACCAAGATCCTTAGGCTTAGAAATTTTCTTCCACGCAACCAAGCACAATTTCTTAGAATCATCCAAACCATGCCAAAAAAATGTTCTTTGAATCCTAATAAGCTTTTTTACCACTGCCACAGGCATCTGAAACAGAGACAAAAAGTATTAGGGTAGTTCACTCAACACTGCCTTGATCATTGTTACACGTCCACCGATGGACATGTGCTTACCCTTCCAAGAGGCCAAACGGGAATGAAATTTGTCAATAATAGGCTGCCAAGCCGCTACTCGCCCCATGTTCGCACCTAAAGGAAAACCCAAGTACTTGAGAGGAAGATATTTTGCCCGGCTTAACAACTTTCCAGCCAACCTGTCCACCTCTCCTTGACTCAAGTTAATCCCGATAACACTACTCTTATGGAAGTTAATACTCAACCCGGACAATGCTTCAAAAATTCTCAAACATTTTTTAAGATTTAAGAGGTGATCATCTTCAGCAGGAGAGAACAACAGCGTGTCGTCGGCATATTGAAGAATTGAGGCGTCCAGATTGTGCACAGGTATCCTACCAATTAACTGGAGGTGTTGAGCCCGCTTGAGAATGCAGGAAAGGCCTTCGGCAGTGATATTAAATAAGAAAGGTGACAATGGATCACCTTGTTTCAAACCCCGGCTCATGGAGAATTCCTCCGTAGGGGATCCATTTAAAAGTACTGCGAGTTTTGAGGAAGAGATGCACTCAAGCATCCACTGACACCATTTCTTGCCGATTCCCATGGCGGCCATGACTTGCATTAAATATGACCAGTCCATCGAATCAAATGCTTTCCGAAAATCCAGCTTCCAGAGGATGTACTAGTTGTTTGATTTCTTCATGCTATGAACAATCTCACTGGCCGAAAGAACACCATCCAGAATACTTCTTCCTTCAGTAAACACCGACTGTTGGTGGCCGATAATGGAAGGGATCACCTTCTTCAATCTCAGTGCGAGTATCTTGGCCACAATCTTATACAGCCCGTTAACCAGGGTTATTGGCCTGAATTCATCAAGTTTATCTGCACCAACCTTCTTTGGAATAAGGGTAATATACCCCGAATTTGCACCCCGAGGCAACTTTGCCGTCTCCTGAAAATGCACCACCATATCGAAGTTGTCTTGCTTTAACAGATGCCAACGCTTTTTGTAAAAGGAGAAGTTAAATCCGTCTAGCCCGGGTGATTTGGAACTGTCACAAGACCACACCGCCGCTTTAACTTCCTCCATAGTAAATGGGCTTTCCAAGTCGGTGGCTTCTTCTGAATCTAACTGTGGAAAATCTAAAGCCCCAACAGAAGGTCTGCAAGTGACTTTACGAGTGTAAAGATTTTCAAAGAAATTCTTTGTCTCAGTCTTGATAATATCTGTGTCAGTTGTTAGGTGGTCCCGAATATTCAAACACTCCAGCCTATTTCTCCTCCCATGAACACTTGCCGCAATATGGAAAAAGCGGGTATTTCTGTCACCCAATTTGCACCAATTTATTCGTGCCTTTTGTTTCCAGATTGCCTCGCACTGCCTTGTTTTGGACGCCAGCTCTGTTTTAGATTCTGAAGGACACAACGTTCGTTATAGGATAGACTTCTCATTTCAGCCGACTTATCTAAGTCATCAATCTGTAGTTGAATTTCAGCCAAACACTTATTTACATGCCCAAAAACTTCTCTGTTCCATGTAGCAAGCGATCTCCTCATCATACTTAGTTTCCTAAGCAAATTGAATTTCCCAGGGAAAGCAATACACGTCTCCTTCCACATACCTTCCAAGACATCCAAAAACTTGGGGAATTGCCACCAAGCAGCCAAAAAACGGAAAGGCCTTCTCCCCCAATCAATATGACTTTGACACACTACCAAAGGACAATGTTCTGACCCCATCTTAGAAACCGACTTTATTCCCAGGAAAGGAAATTACACGTTTCATACCCCTTCCATGAAAACTCGGTCAATTCTGCTGGCTGCGATAGAGTTACTCCATGTGTGTAACCTGTCCTGCATCCTCATCTCAATAAGGCACAAATTATGGATGACAGCTTTGAAAGCCTTCACTCCTCTGTTGCAGACCCATCCACTCTTGCGGTCAGAAGCTTCCAATGTCTCGTTAAAATCACCAAAGACTGCCCAAGGTGCTTGGAAAGTTGCCTTTAGATTACGTATCTCATCAAACATCTTGATTCTGCCCTCAACCCCCGAATCGCCATACACTCCACAAAGCGTCGCCTTGAATTTATTTTGAATGAATTGGCCTTCCACCATAATCCATCTACTTCCATCACTGTCCCACATCATAATCAGACCACCTGCACTTCCTTCAGTGTCTACAGACAAAAAATCCATTCTACCAGTACCCCACAGCTTGTGACAAAATACTAAATCCACATTGGATCGTTTAGTCTCACACAAAAAACCACATTCGGGTGAAGCCGGGAAATCAGTCGACGCACCTGATCTTGCTTAGAACCCGAACAAACTCCTCTGACATTCCAAGAAACTAAATTAATCATAAAGAATCGGAACACATAGCTGGTTAAGGCGAGCCTAGGAAGTAGCTCTTTCCTGAATCCAGTCAAAAGCTTCATTCGTTACCATCTCTGCAACAATCCTCTCCATGTCAGCTGGATTATTTGATCTGTCCCATCCCAAGATATCGCCCACCTTGGTAGTCTGTTGGACCTCCTCATCAGAGAAAGAGACAGGGATTGGACCAGCTTGTTCATCGGAATCAACTGCTCTTCTATTCAGTCTCCGAATGTCTAAGTCTGATAAGGACAATCTACTCTCAGGAGTAGATACAATACTAGCATTCTTGTTTAGGTACTTTGTTTTCTTCACTCGACCAAAGCCCAAATTCTGCAGAACTTCCAAAACTTTTCTTTCCACCTGTTTATTAAGGAGAGAATAGTTATTTACACTAATCGGGGACGGGTAAGAACCAGACCAAGAGGATAAGGTATTGTTGGCTACGACATTACTTGATGATGCAACACAATCAATTGGTGTAGGTTTGGATGGGGATGGGCTTAGGAAGTATGACACAGATGGCGTGTGAGGGTAATCCACTAGAGGCAACGGAGGTTCAGTAATTAAAGTAGGGGGCCCAATGGTAATTGGGCTTTCAGCAACAGCGGATGGGCTTGGTATAACATGCTGAGAAGGATGGGGGGGTAAAAAGAATGGGATGGAGAGTAGGAGAATATGCTGCAGAAACGTGGGCACTCTTATCCACGTCAGAGAACACTTTTTCAGATGGTATCAGCATGGAAGAAAGTGAATTTTGTGACTGCTACGGCGCCACCCCATGCGGACCACACTTGTCGATAATGGGATGTAGATTAAAAGGATCTTCAGAGCACGCCTCTTCGCCATGCGCCCCTCGAATCAATGCCTGTGGAGTGCTTAGGGAATGGGTATGAATTATTAATGCTGCTAAATTTGAATCAGCATGAAAATCAGATGTAGCTGAAAGTGGACTAGACGCGCCGTCAACACGACTGGGATTTGGTGCACTGATAACGGGAGGCTGATTTGATCACTCCCAGTCAAGAGGGTCAAGATGAGACTCTACAATACCAACAGAGAAGTATTGATCGCCAAACTGCACAGAGAATGATCTATTCACAAAGGACATAGATGTTGTGCGTATCAATATTTTTGCTACGTCGAACCGTTTCCTGCTCATAGTGTCGTGACTCCAATCCACATAATCACCAACTTTGGTCATGACTAAATGGAAAAAATCTGCGAACCATGCACCAGGGGGGACACCTTTGACAAGAACCCAACAGAGTCTATCATGAGCTGCGTCACCATCTTCCCATTCCTTAAAAACATCAAATAACTCCATGAACCACTCAGGTTGGTCACTTATCATAGCATTTCTCTCAGCCTTGGAACCGAATTTGAACAAAAAAGATACGCCACCTAGTGGTATAATTTCGGTAACAGGGGACTCCTTTGAGGGGAAGAAAACCTTCAGCCTCTGAAAAGACATGGGGGATTTAAGCACCCCGAGAGCACAGCAACTGAGCCATTCATGGGCACCATACTTTGGCACAAAATCCTGATCTGCCACCCCAGATTGAGAACGGACAGCCTCGACAAAAGATCTGTCGTCAGTTCGAGCGGCTCTGACAATCTTCGTCTCTTGAGAAACAGAAGGTCTGCTGTTATCATCCATACGCGCCTTTGCCGCCTTCGCAGTGATATTGACCCCGACCCCATTCATCGAGTTGATGCTTAGTATAAGGTGACGGATATCCACGTTGTTCCTGAAACGAACAAAAGCGTATCTTTTGCCAGACCTTTTTAGTTTCAGTGGCACGTACACATCCATAACCTCTCCAAACCTGCTCATCACCATATGCAAATCCATTGGTAACCATCTAAGAGGAACATTCTCGATATAAATAGTGATAACCTGATTGTTTTCTATAGCTTTCAGAATGAACTTCCTATTCCACTTGGAAAAGTGACGAGGTGATTGGTGTGTTTCAGAATGACCCACTTGAAGGTTAGGGTTAAGAGCCGGGTGAGGGATGGTTCGCTGATGAAGATTATAAGGGTGTTTCACTGGTATGGGAGCATGGTTAGGTGTTTGGAAATAGGTTGTCTTCTTGTTATAATAGGACAAAAAATCGTCCATAAATCCCTCCTTTGTAGATTTTTGAAGCTCTTTGATTGGTGGAGCAGAAAACCCCAAACTTAAAGGACAACTTCCTTATCTTTTCTTGATGGATGAATCTAGCCACAAATTCATCCATGTTGTGCTCCATCTTGCAAATAATTGACAGCTGTGTAGAGGCTCCTTCTTTATCTTGATTTCTAGTTTGGACTTTTGTACAAGGAAAGGACAATGGTGTTGTGGAGAAGAAGAAAAATAGTAACAAAGCAAAACTTTTCCTCTTTTCCTTTTGTCAACTTGTGTGTGTGTATGGCCTTAAAAGACCCATTGTGCAAATATTTAAACCAAATGGTGAGTTTTAACCATTGATAGGAGATACAAGCTTGGGCTTTATAATACCATCAATACTTATGGGCTTTTGAATCAATTTAACAACCCAAAGTCCATCATATCCATCAAGTGTAAAGATGTTAAGCATAACTAAATTGGACTTGTACACATATATAAGTTAGGTTGAAAACAAAGTTCAAATCTTATATAACTTGTCAACATTAAATCAAAAGATGAGATGAAAGCAAGTAATGGCCCAATGACATTATGCATGACTTTTTTGAAAATGCTTAACAAATTTTTGACATAAGCAAAAATAATAATTAAGCCCATGGAAAAATGTAAGGATTAACATTCTCTCCCTTTTTTGATTATGTCAAAACCTCATAGATTACTTAATGTAATGCATCAAATAGAATATTGTTTTTATATAATGCGTCAAGTAGATTCTTGCAAAATATTGTCTTAAATACTATGTTCTCTCCCTTTTTGACATCAATCAACAAAGAGATAAATAATATAAGAATCTCCCCCTTACTAAAACAAGTTTTGAATCATATCACCAAAAGAAAAATGCAAGCAAAATGAGTTAAACCAAACGTAATTAGCTCCCCCTATTTAAGATAATGTTTGCAATATAAGTACATGGTAATAATGATATGTCACATAAGTAACCAAATTACCAACTACATGCATGCATAATGCATTTCAAAAGAAACCACCATATGCAGATGAAAATATACCATTGTAATAAACTCTCACAAATTTGAAGATTTTTGTAGGCTTTGGTAAAATTTGTATATAGGTTAATCACCAAAACAATTGACTCTTCTCGGATTTGAAAATTTGTGTAGGTGCCATCTATCCAAATTTTGAACATATTTCACTTGGTCCTCTCGGGTTGCAACATTTGTATAAGTGTCTTCTACACAAATCTTGAGTTGGCTGTTTTGGGTGCTCTCGGATTGCAACATTTGTATAGATGCCTCCTACACAAATCCTGAGTTGACTGTTTTTGGGTGCTCTGGGTTGCAATATTTGTATAGGGGCCTACTATACAAATCCAGAATTGACAGTTTTGGTTGCTCTCGGGTTACACCATTTGTATAGGTGCCTGCTACACAAATCTTCAAACTTTATGCAGGATCCACTTACTTCCAACTCTTTTCACAATCAATTTGAAATTGAATACTCAAAAACTCTTCCTAAAGATGTTCTTCATCATTGCCCATGAATGATATGCATGAATGCAATATGCAACAATCAATTAACTAAGCATTAAAAATAAAATAAAAGGATACTAAAAAGGATACAAAATGGTTCAAACCAAAGGATGAGCATTTTCAATCTTCAATCACCACTCTTCCTTGTTTTCCTACAAAGAACAATCAAGTTTTTGGTACCCATTTTATCTTGGGTCCATTGGGGTTAGACATGGTACCTTTTGGTACCCAAACACACTTATATGCTCTTGCATAATTTCTCCTTCTATATGCTTGTGATCTACCATATTGAGCATGCGATTTTGTGTTATGAACATGTGTTCTAGCATCATGAGCGTATGGTTTAGCATGTTCATATGATGTAGCATGATAAGAGGAAGATGTAGTACTATGTTCATATGTCGTAGCATTAAGCACAAAAGGTTTAGCATCATATGACACATTAGATGCACCTAATCCCTCTTTTTGCAATGGGCTTCTTTGTTGTCCTAAGAGAAGATTAAGACCATTTATACCATTAGTAAACTTTTCTAAAGTGCCCTTCAAGTCAACAACTTGAGATTTAAAAAAATCATTCTCTTTTCTCAGCACATCACAAGCACAAACATTGGATGAGATCTTATCATTTAGCTCACTATAATAAATTTCAAGAGCACTCTTTTATTTCTCAAGAGCGTCAAGTTGCTTCTTATAAGCAATATTCTTTTTCAATGACTTCTCAAGTTCATCATGCAACATAAGGAAAGCATCATGCAATTCTTCAAATGTAAAGTCATTAAAAGATTCCATTACCTCATCATCTTCAAGAGCCATAAGACATATACTTGCTTGTTCTTCAATTTCGGATCCACTTGAGCTTGCATCATGATCATCCCATGTCTTTCATGACTTGAATGGTTCCGTCATAAGTAGTGCACAAAAGCATCCAAATGTCATGAGCGGATTTGCAAGTTGTAACTCTCTCTACTTCCACCATACTTAAAACACTTAGCAAGCTATTCTTAGCCAAAGCATCAAGATCACCTTTGTACTTCTCACTTTCATTCCAATCACTCAAAGGCTTTGATGGCCTCTTCCAACCACTTTCAACAATCTCCTAAGCTTCTAAGCTTTGACTCTCTATAAAAATTTGCATCCTTACTTTCCAATAATCAAAATTCACACCATCAAAGTAAAGAGTTTTGTGGATATTGTAACCTTCAAAAGTCATGATCTTTACTCTAGGAGATTAATCCTAAAACAAAGAGACCTTAGCTTCACTACCAATTGTAGGCCCAAAAGCCTAAGAAGGGGGGTTGAATTAGCCTCTAAAACAAATTTCAAGAATACACAAATTCTGGGGTTTCTAAGAACAAAAGAGAGGTTGAAAGAAAGAGATGAGAGCAAACACACACAACAATAAAAACACCAATTTAGAGTGGTTCTCCCTAAATCCTATGGGTACATCCACTACTCAAGGCTCCCCCTTGAGATTTCCAAAATCCACTGTATGATTTCTTCCAAGGTGAAGTCCAACCTTTTACAACCAAACATTTTCAAAGGATCAAGCTCAAACCTTTACAAGAGTTTTCCCAAGGCTCACTCTCCAACCTAGGCTTTTACTAAGGCTCAACCCAAAACTATACAAGAGTTTTCCAAGGCTCACTCTCTAACCTATACCCAAAGCTTTTTCAAAAGGGTCATGCTTTAAACCTATTCAACCCCTCAAGTAAAATTTCCCCAATCCTACTCAAGGTATGACTTTCCAACAACCGAAGAGTGAATCACTCTTTGTTTACAAGATAAGCTCACAAAAGTTTTAAGCCCAATGATGAAAGCAAGAACTAAACCCCCTCAAAAGAAAAGTATTCAACAATCTAGACTCAATAATCTCTCAAAGATTGTGTGCACAAAGCAAGCTCAATAAGAAGGTTTCTAACACTTGTTATCTCTTGCTCTAAGTGTGTATGAGGGTAGGAAGTCTATTTATAAGCCTCAAATGCAAGTAGGTACTTAATAGTAAAAGACCCTTAACATAGACATGCCTCTTAACAGATTTATATAGGAGACTCCTATATGAATTTTCACTGGAAGGTTTGGTCTTTTTCCAAACAACTAGCCGTTGGAATTTCAACACCCGAATTTCAACACCCCATCCACTTCTTGACTTGTCTTCTTGTTATAATAGGACAAAAAATCGTCCATAAATCCCTCCTTTGTAGATTTTTGAAGCTCTTTGACTGGTGGAGCAGAAAACCCCTAACTTGAAGGACAACTTCCTTATCTTTTCTTGATGGATGAATCTAGCCACAAATTCATCCATGTTGTGCTCCATCTTGCAAATAATTGATAGCTGTGTAGAGGCTCCTTCTTTGTCTTGATTTCTAGTTTGGACTTTTGTGCAAGGAAAGGACAATGGTGTTGTGGAGAAGAAGAAAAATAGTAACAAAGCAAAACTTTTCCTCTTTTCCTTTTGTCAACTTGTGTGTGTGTGTGGCCTTAAAAGACCCATTGTGCAAATATTTAAACCAAATGGTGAGTTTTAACCATGGATAGGAGATACAAGCGTGGGCTTTATAATACCATCAGTACTTATGGATTTTTGAAACAATTTAACAACCCAAAGTCCATCACATCCATCAAGTGTAAAGATGCTAAGCATAACTAAATTGGACTTGTACACATATATAAGTTTTTTTTTTATGCTATTCTGTTAGAATAGGTGCCCTACGCTAGAGGGGGGTGAATAGCGTTTTATGGACAAAATCAAAAACTTGCAGGAAATAATTGCGGAATTGAAAGAATGAAGGATACACCAAATTTTATACTGGTTCACACACACAACTTGTGTGACTAATCCAGTCCTCCGAGAGACTCTCTTGGAGATTTAACTATCTAAGTTAAGCTTCTGGGTACTTAACAAACCGTTTACAAACCTAGAGCTCGAGTCACACGAAACTCTCCTTACTTGCTTGAAGGTACCTCACTTCAAGACTTTCCTCACAGAAAGAAAGAACCTCTCCCTATGAATTACAACACGGGAACTAACCTCCCAAATAATGTATGGCAACAGAATATAACACTCAAAACAGAAACTCTCTCAAGAGTGGTTATTGAGCAACAATGTAAGCACTATAAGGCAACTCTCAATTTTTAAAGGTATTAGCTCATAAAAAGTATATGAATGTTTTTGGGTTTTTGGTACAATTGGTACCCAAATTTTTTACGTTGGGTCAATCGTGTACCTATAACTTTTCTCGAGACATTTATGTACCTTGAGTTTTAGCGGGCAGGTCAGTCATGGGTCTCAGGCGGGGCATGTGCTGACATGGTTTCTGCCCAATTTTGGGCTGCTGACCGTAGCTCAAAACGACATACTATCACCATGATACGACGTCGTATAGCGTCCTTGTGACAGGTGTGGGTTCCACCATTCTCCCAGAAGCTTTCCACCCGGTTCTTACCTGATTTGAGTAGCTTTCCACCCGATTCTTACCTAGTTTGAGAGGTTTAACCAAACCCAAAATATCATCCCAATAATAAAGTATCCATATTATAAATGGATTTGTTTTGTATAAAGAAAATCATTTTTGAGGAATTTGTATAAAGCAATACGTAACATAAGTTATATTGGGTTTTATATAATTTGTGCTTCCAGCCTGGATTATTTTTTTCTCGATTCCAGCCCAAATTTAAAAAATCAAAATTAATTTTTGTATAATAAATAACAATTTTTATTCCAAAAAAATAGCAAACTTTTTCCCGATTCCAGCCCCTCACCACTACGAATCACCACCATCCAAAACCCAGCACCACCAGCACAACCACCATCCAGAACCCAACACCACCACCACAACCGCCAAACACCCAAGCCCGAGACCACCACCACAAACGCCATCAACCAAAATTGACACCAACAGAAAAGTATTGCTGAGAAGTACAAAGGTTGATGTCTTTGCACCGTCTCAAAGGTTGATCTAGTAAACTGTTAAGTCTTCTGGTTCTCCTCCTTCCCCAGTACAAATACAAAGAAAGCGGTGGATTTATTTCTTCTGGCTTTATATCGGACAGGCATCCAGTAACAATGGATTTTTGTCCAAATATACAACACCAGCAATCAATCCAATTTGTACGAAAGTTGCAATTGAATGTTTGCAGACACCATTGTTGATTTCTACAAATCAATTAAAAAGAACTACCATTTTGAAAATACCCTAAATGCCATGGTAGCGCTGCTGCCCAAGGCCATGTTTCAATCCCACCGAGCCCTCAATCCGTACCTTTGCAGCAAGAGCCCTGACAAGAATTGCAACCAAGCTCGCCAGTCTCAGAGGCGGAGGAGGCTACCCACGAGGGGTTGAATCCCCTTGAGCTCCCTCCTCACCGAATACATCGGAGTCGTTCGATTCGGTTGGGCGGTTTTCAAGGTTAGCGAAGTTCCAAGGGACGGGACGTAGAAGCTGAAGCGGCAGCTTTTAGGGAGCAGGGAAAGAGAGGAGGAAAGATGGGTGATGGTGGTGGGAGTTAGTTTGAGACGGAGAGGGGAAGGGGAGAAAGTGGTGAGGAGGGAGAGATTTTCAGGTTATGTGAGATCTTTGTGTTGGGTCCATGTTTAACAACTTTTTTGTGTGTTTAAAAGAATTTTTTTTATTACATCTGTGTATATAAATGAAAAGCTTAGGATTTTCACGCTATTTTTTCCCGTTTTCCCGACTAGTATTTGGTAAACTAGTTTGGTGTTTTATTTTTTTTGTTATCTTTTTGGTTGAACCTTGGTTGGATTCTAATATCATTGAATTACTATCTTGATTGGTTGAACCTTGGTGAGACCCACCTTTGACACGTAGATATGAAATGACGTCGTATCATGCTTTTACGAAGTCGTTTTGAGCTACGGGCAGCAGCTCAATTTGGGGCAGAAACCACGTCAGCACATGCCCCGCCCGAGACCCATGACTAACCTGCCCGCTAAAACTCAAGGTACATAAATGTCTCGAGAAAAGTTGTCGGTACACGATTGACCCAACGTAAGAAAGTTGGGTACCAACTGTACCAAAAACCCAATGTTTTTCAATGTATGCTTGAATGTATGAAGAGTTGATGTTTTTTTTTGAAAGAGAGGTTTAATGCCTCTATTTATAGCTTAAAAAACTTATATGGCCGTTGGGAACAAGTTCTGAACACCTTTAGACAAGATAACATGCAAGGTGGAAAAGGATTTTTGATTCTAACGGCACAACATCGATGTTGGGTATCACAACATCGATGTTTGTCCGTTGGATTTGAACTATTGAAGCCAACGGTCACTAAAACATCGATGTTTGCAAATCCAACATCGATGTTTTCAGGAACAACATCGATGTTTTGGTGCTTCGCAAAAAATATTGTAATGTTGATTTGTAAGAACATCGATATTTCAACAGATAACATCGATGTTATTTTTCTGAATTGTCATAACATCGATGTTATGTAATCCAACATCGATGTTTTTCATTAGAACATCGATGTTTGGTCACCAACATCGATGTTGTGGCGCTTCGCTAAATTTTGAAAAAACTTTGAAGATCAGAACATCGATGTTGGGGTACAAAACATCGATGTTTAGTGCTTAAAACTTGTTTTTATATTGGATGATTTGTGAAGTGATGCATGAGGAAACACCGATTTTGTTTGAGCCAATAACTTGGAAGATTTAAGTGTTAACCTTGTACAAATGAGTGTACAAATGAGTTCTAAGTTCTATTTCAATTCTTGTGCCCTTCTTCACTTCTCATTTTGAGCTTTCTTGAGTGATTTCTTTTTGCTTGGATTGTTGTGATTGGTTTGTCAATATCAAAACCTGTGTGAAGTAAAACAGGCATTAGCAACATAGTGTAACATAATCATCATTTTTTGAATGGAAAAGGGAATAGTACACAGATTCAGTCATGGAGAACTATGACTGGGATTATACACATCACGACCTATCATGGTGACAGGTGGACGTAAGGGAAAATACGAACCACTAAACTGGCTACCACTGAAACATGAGAGTATGCAATAGTGGGATAGTGGGATTGGGAGTGGTCGAGCTCATTTCTGGAAGTGAACCAAACTTCAGAGTCAGCCACAATGAATTTGTGAGCTGAACTTGAGGAGCCTCCCTTCTTCTTGGATTGCTTTTGTTGCACAATGTCTTTCCCATTGGAATTCTTCTTTCCACCTGCCATTATTTGAGAGAAATGAGTAGGAGAAGGAAAATTGGAGAAGAGAGTGAGGGAGTAGTCAGATTTGTGTGTGAAAGTGAAGAGGAAAGTCCAAATTTTTTTAGTGGAGACCAAAATATAGCTGTTGGAGCATTAAAAACAGGCTCCAACCGCCATTTTTTTTGAAAATCAACGGTGCAACATCGATGTTGGAGGAAGAAACATCGATGTGGGACACTGTGCAACAGCTAATTTTTTTAAACAACAGCGGCTAAACATCGATGTGGAAACGAAAACATCGATGTGGGACACTATGCAACGGCTATTTTTTTTAACAACAGCGTCTAAACATCGATGTTTAAAAAATAACATCGATGTTTGAGGCGTTTGGCCAAAACATTTTGTTGAATCTCAATGTCAGAACATCGATGTGTTACTGTGAAACAACGATGTTAGAAACTTTCGGCCGTGTCCACTTAATCTACAGAACATCGATCTGTGTTATGGCAACATCGATGTTGTGACCTTTAAAAAAAATGGAATGAGAAAACTCCCTTGAACATCGATGTGGCGTTGGGGAACATCGATGTTGTCATACTTCGGCCTCATATAACATCGATGTTGTTATCAAAAACATCGATGTTGAAGTTTCGCAAGACTTTGTTCCCCCTGTCTCTTGGCATGATCGAGGAGTACCTGCAAAACAAACTTAGAAGAGCCTCCGATGCTCAAGTTAGCAATTTTATAACACATTAGAATGATGCTAAGATGCACAAATAGTACTGATACCTAAGTAATAAATTTCCCAAAAAACAATATTTTCTCGGATTCCTATGCCTTGAAGGCGTTCATAAAGGAGTATTTTTGTCGCTCATGCACCGTACTCGAGGTACCGTCCCATCAGTCTCGGTACGATCCCTTCTGAAGGAGAAAAATTTGTACTAGTAGCCAGAAAACATACCACGTAATCACACAATAATTAGACCAATTCCAAGATTTTCAAACATCGAATCCTTGAGGATCAAAAAAATTTTGGAGGATTGATGATAGAGATCTGCTTTTCCTGTTGCCAATGAAAGATATCTTTGGCTTTCTCGGAGGTGATGAATCAGTAATTAATTTGATGCCAAGATTTTCATAAAGCAAATCTATGATGATCGAAGAGTGTTTGGAGGGATGTGGAATGAAATCTGTTGGTCTGGTTACCGAGGAAAAAAAAAATTCTATAAGAGGCAAAGCGGTAGAATGTGAGTACTCAAAAGAGCATTTCGAAAGAAAATTTTCTAACCCACATACAGAGAAAATTAACAAAATTCTTTGAACCCAAAAAAAATGCCTTCCCCATCATCAGTGTTTTTTGTTCAAGGTGCTTCCTTAGGAAGACGTAACCGATTAGCCTATAGCCTAATTCAAGAACGTCAAGAGGAATTGCCGAATGAGCTTGGCAGAATTCCTCGCTTAGTTTTTGTCGACGAGCTCTACTCGTCCAGATTCTTTGTTTCTCCTATGGAAGAGACAATCTTCCTGGAGGATCAAAGTACACTTAGAAGCTCTTTTTACGGCTCTGCTAACTCCATCATGTTTTTCATTTCTGAAAGACTTGAGGGATTTCAGTTAGAGCCCACCTGTCAATACCTAGAGCAAGGTAGTTATTACCAGATTACAATGACAGCCCGAAATGTGCCTCCTGTAAGTAGGTTACCTCCAACCTGGCCAAAGGTACGATTGCTGGTGTGGAACTACAGAGGAATCACCCCGCGCTCCCAGGAGTTTGTAGGTACCTTGAGGGATCTAAAAAATCAATATAAGCCCAATATGATATTACTTACGGAGACCCAGTGGCAACCCGAGGATGATCATGGTGTTCTTCCACTTCGTTTTCCTCCAGCAAACCGATTTGAACTGCATGATCAGAACAACTCTGGAGGCATGTGGTTTTTATGGAATAACAGCCTTAGAATCAACATAGCTAGTGATTCTAATAATAGCTTTAGAGTCAATGCTGAGCCGGCAAGATAAGTTTTAATACTTATGTTTAGTTGTGAGATAATGAATGAATGTAAGCATGTGTGCGATTGTAATATTATGAAATAGTGTGAGCGTGTGTGTGTGTGTGATTGTAATGAAATATTATGAAATAGTGTGAGCGTGTGTGTGTGTGATTGTAATGAAGGAATTCAGGTTTTATGATCTTTGTATGTGTGATAATTATGATGAAAGAATGCATGAATTTAGATTATTGTAGAGTCAAGAATTCCAAGTTCAGTACGAATGCGAAAGAATGACTCTTTCTCCAAGGGTTTTGTAAAAATGTCTGCTAATTGAAATTTTGTGTCCACAAATTCAATAGCTATGTCTCCCTTGAGAACATGATCTCTAATAGAGTGATGTCTAATGTCAATATGTTTAGTCCTTGAGTGTAAGATTGGATTCTTAGTTAGACTTATGGCACTAGTATTGTCACGCCTAAGAGGAATGTGATTGATGTTAAGACCATAATCCTCTAGTTGTTGTTTCATCCAAATGATTTGAGCACAACAACTACCAGCTGCAATGTATTCTGTGGATAATGCTACACTAGCTTGTTTCTTACTAAACCAAGAAACTAAGGAGCTGTCGAGTAAGTGACAAGTTCCACTAGGACTATTACAATCTAGTTTGCATCCTGCAAAGTCTGAGTTGGAATAGCCTATGAGTTGAAGTATAGAACCTTTAGAATACCATAGTCCAATATTAATTGTGCCTATTATGTATTTTATAATTCTTTTAATTGCCTTAAGATGAGACTCTTTAGGGCATGCTTGATACCTAGCACATAAACAAACGCTAAACATAATGTCTGGCCTACTTGCAGTTAAGTAGAGAAGGGATCCGGTCATACCTCGATACTTTCTGACCTCAACTTCCTTACCTTTCTCATCCTTGTCTAGATGTTCAGAAGTGCTCATTGGTGTTGGCCATTTCCTTTGATCCGTCCATTTCAAGGCGCTTAAGCAATTCCTTGCAATACTTTGATTGTGAGATGAAAGTGTCTTCCTTCATTTGTTTGACTTGCAGTCCCAAAAAGAAGGTCAATTCTCCCATCATGGACATCTCAAATTCGTTGGTCATCATAGCAGAGAATTCCTTGCACAAGGATATGTTAGTAGCACCGAAAATGATGTCATCTACATAAATTTGTACTAAGAGGATGTCATTATTTTTGCTTTTAATAAAGTGTGTAGTATCAACCTTTCGCCTTTTGAACCCATTGTCCAAAAGAAATTTGCTCAAGCGTTCATACCATGCTCTAGGAGATTGCTTAAGACCGTAGAGTGCTTTCTTAAGTTTGAAGACATGATCAGGAAACGCATGATCTTCAAAGCCTGGGGGTTGATTAACATACACTTCTTCTTAAATGAAGCCATTTAGAAATGCACTTTTAACATCCATTTGATACAACTTAAAGTCCATTGATGATGCAAATGCAAGCAATAAGCGAATGGCTTCTAATCTTGCAACGGGTACATATGTTTCTTCAAAATCGATTCCCTCTTCTTGATTATAACCTTTTGCTACTAACCCAGCTTTGTTTCTAGTTATTATGCCATTTTCATCTAATTTATTTCTGAACACCCATTTCGTGCCAATTATTGTATCATCAATAGGCCTTGGAACCAATTTCCAAACATCATTACGTTTGAATTGGTTTAGCTCTTCTTGCATAGCCAAGGTCCAATGTTCATCATTAATTGCTTCAGAAATGGTTGTAGGCTCAATTTGTGAAACAAATTCCATGTGACCTATAGTATCTCTAAGGGAATTCGGAGTACTTACACCACGGTTGATATCACCAATTACCGTTTCAAGAGGATGGTCTTTCGATTCTCGCCATCCTCTAGGAAGTTCTTGGTTGGCATCAACTGTTGTTTCTTCCGCGTTTGCACTGTTTTGGTGAGGAGATAATTCCGCAGGGGTGTTTCCTTCTTTGGGTAAGTGACTTTGCTCTTCTTCTTCCTTGTTACCCAAGGATATCTTCTCAAGTGTACCTACAAGATCATCACAAAAGTCCTTTCTCGCCAAGCGAGTATCATTTTCTGCAAACACAACATGAGGGGACTCCTCAACATTTAAAGTGCGTTTATTGAAGACTCTATACGCTTTGCTGTGCAATGAATAACCGAGAAAGATGCCTTCATCAGATTTTGCATCAAATTCTCCCAAATTGTCTTTCCCATTATTATGAATGAAACATTTGCATCCAAAGACCGTAAATGAGAGATGTTAGGCTTTCTTCCCTTGTATAATTCATAGGGCATTTTCAGGAGTATTGGCCTAATGATTACTCGGTTTAACACATAGCAAGCCGTACTCACTGCATCAGCCCAGAAGTACTTGGGAATTTTAGCCTCATTGAGTATTGTTCTTGCCATTTCCTCAAGACACCGATTCTTGCGTTCAACAACGCCATTTTGTTGAGGTGTCCGAGGGGCTGAGAAATCATGGTCAATGCCATGTTTATCACAAAAAGTTGAAAATTGATTGTTTTCGAATTCACCTCCATGATCACTCCTAATGCAAGCAATTGAACAATCTTTTTCATTTTGAACTTTCTTAAGAAAACTCTTGAACACATTAAATACTTCACTTTTATGAGTAAGGAATAAAGTCCACGTGTATCCTAGTGTAATCATCAACAATTACAAAGGCATAATAGTTACCTCCAAAACTTTTAGTTTGTGAGGGACCAAAGAGATCCATGTGCAGAAGTTGAAGTGGTCTAGATGTTGAGACAACGTTTTTGGAATTGAACGAGGCCCTCACTTGCTTCCTCTTTTGACATGCATCACATATAGAATCCTTCTCAAATTTAATCTTTAGAATACCAACCACTAAGTCTTGAGTCACCAATTTGTTTAACATCTTCATATTAACGTGAGCTATTCTACGATGCCATAACCACATATCATCTTCTTTGCTCATTATACATTTTGAAAACTTTGATGAAGACTCTTCCAAGTTAACCATATAAATGTTGTCAATCCTATCACCATGTAGAATGATCATATTATCATTAAGACGTTCTACGATGCATGACTTGGAATAAAAAATCACACGATTTCCCTTGTCACATAATTGAATTATGCTCAAGAGATAGTGTTTAAGACCATTAACAAGTAAACATTATCAATGGAGGAAGATTCATTTTTACCAACCGAGCCAATGCTGATGATCTTTCCTTTGTTATTGTCTCAAAAGACAACGTTTCCTCCATTTGATGGCTTAATTTGTAAGAACTTGGACGCTTCTCCGGTCATGTGCTTGGAGCATCCGCTATCAAGGTACCAAAGTACACTTGATGCCTACAAGCATACCTACAAAAGCAAATCAATGAGATTTTGGTACCCAAATCTTCTTGGGTCCTTGAGTGTTAGGAGCATAGCGGTAATGAGTTTCTTCTTGCGCCCAATGCCTATGGCTAGTAAAGCAAACGGGAGCAATATGTCCTATTCTGTTGCAATAATGACAAATGACATTTGGATTGTGCATCCTTCTAGGTTGATAATAGTTACTATATTGCCTATGTTTGTGCATTTTACTAACCTTGTCTTCCTTAGGTTGAAACATAGGTTTCCTAGGTTTTGTTTCAACTTTCTTCTTCTTAGGTTTATTCTTGAAACCTACTCCATGTTTAGTTGATTGCCAATTACCTAAGAGAGAATTCAAGTTCTTTTAAGGGGTGTTAAATTTCTTTAGTGTTGTTTCAAGTACATTAACTTGTTCTTTTAATGTCTCACATAATGAACACTCCCTAGTTTTTGTTCAAGTTCTTCAACTTGTTCCTTTAATGACTTACATGATGAGCATTCCTTAATTGGACTTTCTGGTTTATTAGCACTCCTCTTTCCGCAAAACTTATTTTCCTCTTTAAGCTTTTCATTTTCACTTGACACTTTCTCCATATCATTTTCTAGAGTTGCAAGTTGTTTTTTTAAGCCCCTATTAGTTCTAGATGCCGAAATGTATTTGCCATAGAGCTCATTAAATGCATCTTTCAATTCTTCAGAAGTATAATCTTCGCTTGAGTGAGAAGTACTTACCTCTTCCGGTTCTTCCTCTCGGATGATTCATCTCCGGAATCGCCTCCCCAAGAGATGTATGCCCTTTGCTTCTTGTAGGGCTTCTTTTCTTTTCCCCCTTTTGCCTTGGGGCACTTAGGCTTGATGTGCCCAACCTCTCCACATCCATAGCACTTGGGTGGACCGGACGTCTTTCTTCCTTCCTTTCAAATTCTTTCTTCATGAATTTGAGTATTTTACAGGTGACAAGTCCGAGTTCTTGATCGTCATCGCTAGAGTCCAATTCAGTGAGCTCTTTCGTCTTGGAGGTGGAAGCTTTGAGAGCTATGCTCTTCTTCTTTGGTTCCTGCAAAGAGGGTTTAAGAATAGTAGTTTCATAGGTTAGAAGATTACCTCTAAGACTGTCAAAGAATACCTTTAAGAATAGTAGTTTTATAGGGTTTAAAAATTGTGTTCGATGTCCCGATGTTTTCATAGATTGGGTCGGCTTTAGAACGCCATTCGGGAGTGAGGCATCTAAGGACTTTTCTGACCAAGTCCTTGTCGGAGTAGACCTTCTTGAGAGCATGAAGGTTGTTTATGATTTTAGAAAGTCGTTCGAACATCTCCTCTATTCCCTCGTTCTCCTTCATTCGAAAGAGTTCGTAATCTGCAGTGAGGGAGTCGATTTTGGCCTCTCGGATTTGATCGGTTCCTTCGTAGGTGACCTCCAGCTTATCCCACATTTCTTTCGCGGTTGTGCAGCAAGAGATTTTCCGGTAATCATCGGGGTTCACTGCACAATAGAGCATGTTGATTGATTTGGCGTTGTTTTCAACTATCGTAATGTCTGCAGCGTTATACTCCTCCTTCGTCTTTGGCACTGTGATTTCACCAACTTTCTTTGTCGGAATTTGCTCTCCAATCTTCATGATTTGCCAAAGAGCATAGTTGTTGGATTGGAGGAAGATTCTCTTCCTCTCCTTCTAGTAGCTGTAGTTAGTGCCATCAAAGAGCGGTGGACGAGTGGATGATTGTCCTTCGAAGAGTCCTGCATAATTACTTGAAGAAGCCATGGAAAGTTTCTCTCAAATGATTAAATCTTTCAGAGAGTTAGGCTTCGCTACCAATTGTTAGAATAGGTGCCCTACGCTAGAGGGGGGGTGAATAGCGTTTTATGGACAAAATCAAAAACTTGCAGGAAATAATTGCGGAATTGAAAGAATGAAGGATACACCAAATTTTATACTGGTTCACACACACAACTTGTGTGGCTAATCCAGTCCTCCGACAGTCTCTCTCGGAGATTTAACTATCTAAGTTAAGCTTCCGGGTGCTTAACAAACCGTTTATAGACCTAGAGCTCGAGTCACACGAAACTCTCCTTACTTACTTGAAGGTACCTCACTTCAAGACTTTCCTCACAGAAAGAAAAAAACTCTCCCTATGAATTATAACACGGGAACTAACCTTCCAAATAATGTATGGCAACAGAATATAACACTCAAAACAGAAACTCTCTCAAGAGTGGTTATTGAGCAACAATGTAAGCACTATAAGGCAACTCTCAATTTTCAAAGGTATTAGCTCATAAAAAGTGTATGAATGTTTTTCAATGTATGCTTGAATGTATGAAGAGTTGATGTTTTTTTTTTGAAAGAGAGGTTTAATGCCTCTATTTATAGCTTCAAAAACTTATATGGCCGTTGGGAACAAGTTCTGAACACCTTTAGACAAGATAACATGCAAGGTGGAAAAGGATTTTTGATTCTAACGGCACAACATCGATGTTGGGTATCACAACATCGATGTTTGTCCGTTGGATTTTAATTATTGAAGCCAACGGTCACTAAAACATCGATGTTTGGATATCCAACATCGATGTTTCCAGGAACAACATTGATGTTTTGGTGCTTCGCAAAAAATATTGTAATGTTGATTTGTAAGAACATCAATGTTTCAACAGATAACATCGATGTTATTTTGCTGAATTGTCATAACATCAATGTTATGTAATCCAACATCGATGTTTTTCATTAGAACATCGATGTTTGGTCACCAACATCGATGTTGTGGCGCTTCGCTAAATTTTGAAAAAACTTTGAAGATCAGAACATCGATGTTGGCGTACAAAACATCGATGTTTAGTGCTTAAAACTTGATTTTGTGTTGGATGATTGGTGAAGTGATGCATGAGGAAACACCGATTTTTTTTGAGCTAATAACTTGGAAGATTTAAGTGTTAACCTTGTACAAATGAGTTCTAAGTTCTATTTAAATTCTTGTACCCTTCTTCACTTCTCATTTTGAGCTTTCTTGAGTGATTTTTTTTTTGGATTGTTGTAATTGGTTTGTCAATATCAAAACTTGTGTGAAGTAAAACAGACATTAGCAACATAGTGTAACATAATCGTCATTTATTGAATGAAAAAGGGAATAGTACACAGATTCAGTCATGGAGAACTATGATTGGGATTATACACATCACGACCTATCATGGTGACAGGTGGACATAAGGGAAAATACGAGCCACTAAACTGGCTACCACTGAAACATGAGAGAATGCAATAGGAAGGTTAGAACATGCGAGATGAAGGAGTTCTCCTTGAGGAATTCCAGTTCTTGAAACATTCAGCGGACACCAGAGTTTTGTTGGAGTTGTAGGGAAAACTGGTGAATTTTGACTTGAACCACCAGGTGGCACCTGTTATAATGATATCAAAACTTGAATCCTCCTGTGGCACCTTGTTATTAAAAACAAGGTTGTTCCTTGCAAGCCATATCGACCTAAATGTAGCATATCCGATAGTGCACCATGCTGGGCGAGAAGAGGTTGCCTGAATGGCCCCCTCCCAGTTATCCAGCCAGCACTCGATAAAGTTAGGGATCACCCAAGAAAGCCCCCACGATTTGCAGATTCTTTGCCAGTTGGGCTGAAAACAAAGTTCAAATCTTATATAACTTGTCAACATTAAATCAAAAGATGAGATGAAAGCAAGTAATGGCCCAACGACATTATGTATGACTTGTTTGAAAATGCTTAATAAATTTTTGACATAAGCAAAAACAATAATTAAGCCCATGGAAAAATGAACGGATTAACACCTATCTAGTTATATATAGATAGATAGATCTTTCCTAGCCGCGTCACAAAATAGCACAACGACAATCGGTTGACTTAATACCCTCCACAGCTTCATGTATAATCTGCCCTTCTAGATGTTGGTTATGGTGATGTATTGCACAAAGAAAATATAAGACCAAATCCTACGAAAATATGCATTATATAAATTTAATATATATATATATATATATATATATATATATATATATATATATATATAGTGGCGAAGTGAGATATAATTTTTAGGAGGGTCGATATAACATTTTGTGTACAAAAATAAGGTTTTATAAGGAAAAATAAAACTTAGAAGGGACCAAATATATGTTGCAATACGACTTATATGAAAAAATTAAAAATTTAGGGAGTTACGAATATATCGCGGTAGGACTTACATGAAAAAATAGAAAATTCAGGAGCTTACGAGCATATGCTGTAGGACTTATATGAAAAAATACAAAATTCAAGGATTCACGAGTATATCGCAGTGGGACTTATGTGGAAAACAGAAAAATCCAAGGGCCCACCGCCTCTGTACATAGATATATATGTATACTAGAAGAGTATTCAGTCAGGAATAATCTCTCGGGCGGTCCTGGGTTTTTAGTTTTTGCATGTAAGTCCTACCGTAATATACTTGTGTCCTCCCTGAACTTTTAATTTTTTTCATATAAGTCCTACCGTAATATATATTTGGCCAGCACTAAGTTTTGTTTTTTTTTTCATATAAATCCTTATTATAACACACCAAATGTTATATATTGCCCCCTCTAAAAATTATATCTAGCTCCGCCACTGAACCTCGTGTACATGATATTGGGGCCAAGCCATTGAGTCAACTACTATCAAGTGTCAGTTGTCTATAACATTATATCAGAATCAAAATCTAGGGAGGGCTAGCCCCCTGTTTGCCCCCAGGATCTGTTCATATTTAAGGGACCCAAATCCTTCTCTATTAAGACCAATATAAGTTGGTTATTCTAGCATAAAAAAAACATAAGTTGGTTTAATATATATATTTTTATAATTTGTTTCAATTTCTTAACATAATAAATAAAATATGCGTATTAAAAAAGTAGGTTTCTAAATTTGATAAGTAGATTTTGGGTTGTATTGTGTAAAGATAATGTAATGACCAATCCCTACGCTATGCATTAGGTTATATATATTAGTTATTAGTTTTGATTTTTCAACCTAATAAATAGAATTTGTAAATATTCCAGATACATTATACAAATTTAATGTATACAATTACGTATTGATAAGTATGTTTCTCAAATTAATTAGTAGATTTAGGATTCCATGATATAATGACAATATTGCTCGGGAGTCCATTAAGTTAATATTTTTTAAAGTTTCATACCACTAATTACAAACTCTCGCAATTCTTACTTAGTTTGTACTTCAATTCATGAGAAGTCTCCTATATAGACACTTTGGAGGAGAAGTAATGATATTTTTATCACATTGTCTCTAATCTTTCTTTCTATTTTTAGTTTATTCTATATAATTAATATTTGCTATTTTTTTCTTCATCATTAAATTAATCATCAAAATATGCCTCCAAAATATTCTATTTTCTTTGAAAATGTGAGATATATTTATGCTTGATAAGTGTAGGTTATGTAATAAAGTTTGATTAGTCTTAGAATATTATTTCATTATATATTTGTAACTTTTTTAGATTAGATTATTTATTTATTTATTTTCATTAGAAGATTTTATTTATTATCATAAGTTTTTTTTGATAGTTTATTATTTGAAGAATAGTGTTGGTTGTAAGGAAAAGATAACTATTGATTTCCTAGGGAAATTAACGCTTGAGAAGGATGCATCAACAACTAAAGTAATGGTGACTTGACGACTATGGAAGTCATTGAGTACAAAATTATGAATAAAGTGAGTTTTTGGTTTGTGTACTCGTCTCGAATTTTAAAAGTGGTCACTATACTTAATTTTCATGGATTTGGGCCCTTGTACTACCATGTGTATCACTGAATTTGGTACTTCTAGACACATGACATCTTTCAATTGGTCTAATTTTAATCTAACATGAAATGAAAATATGGTAGTACAAGGACAAAAATTCATGCAAGTCGAGTACAATGATCACATTTAAAATCTGATGCGAGTGCAGGGACCAAAAATCTACTTTATCCGTAAAATTACAGGATCATATGATCTGTCTTAATATAATAGTTGTTGATAAAAAGGTAAGACTGTTATAAATGAAGTGTTAATGAAGGAGAGATTGAAGAAGGAGTTGAAGAAGGAAGCCAGAAAGAGGGCTCTGCTCACAGTTTTATTCATCCCTCATCTGTAACTTATACACAATATATATAGGAATAAGAAGAAAGGGGGGAGGCTATTTTAGGTATAATAATATTCACCCACCACGTTTTATTTTACAACACTCCCCCTTGAATGTTATTGTATTGTAGGTAGAATACGCTTCGGAATAACTGCCTCGTTAAAAACCTTACCAAGAAAAACCCATTGGGATAAAAACTTGGTGAAGGAAAAAAGAGTGCAGTGCATATTCTACTCCCCCTCAATTTGGCATCTCTTAATTTCTTGATGTCGTTGCATGCCAATCATCCTTGTCAACTTCTGGTGACGTGTGCTTTGTCCGATCACTTTTGATATATCACTACTTTAATTAGACAATGTAGGCAACTTTATCTTCAAAATTTATTGTTGGAGCACCTTCCTTTTGATGTGGTCAATCCTGCAAGTGCACAGAATCGTCGTGGTACTCAAGGTCGTATCCACAGAGACTAGGCAAGATATTAGATGATTCAATCTAATGGCTAAGAAAATAAATGAAGAGAAATAATATCGGAATTGAAGATTGATAAGAAAGCAAATATTGAATTGAATGCAAAGAGAAGAGAGAGTAGAAATGACAATTAAAGTTGCAATAAAGCTGGCCACTTCCTTAAAGCAAGAAATAAGCTCACAACAATCAATCAAAATTACTTTGTGATTGCAACAAATGGTACATCAAACCATAGCAAATTTAGGGTAGGCTACATCCCTATGATCTAGAATGAAAAATTAGTTCATGAATGAACTTGAAACAACAAATGAAAATGGGAAAGACATGGTTTCCTCACAACAATCTCAAAAGAAAATGAAAGGAAAACAACTTGAGCAGATTTTTGGTTTCAAGGTGTGTGTTTTTGTTTTGCCCTTCCCCCTTCAGCTCTCACCCTTTTATAGTGCTTCTTCACTAGTTGGATAGCTTGGAGATGACATACTTTAGGGTCCTTTAGCTACCAAATTCGTGCTGGAAAGGGCCTCAATGGTGGAGGCATTGCTGGTGGGGTGGTTGTAATGGATGGGTTGTCACTTGCCTTTCCACCCCAGCATGAATATTCCTTCTCTTTTGCATGTGCTGATGGTTGAGCTTTCTTTCTAGGAAATTATGTTGCTTTCTAGGCTGTTTTATTCTCCTTGAATGCCTTCCAAGTCGTCCAATTTGATTATCCAACAAAGCATGTCCTTTGGTTGCCATGATGCTTTTCTAGAAGGGGTCACATGATTGGCAACATATGACCCGAGACTTGCAAGCACTTTTGGAACCTGTAGACAGCCGAATTAGACTTTGAGATATTCTACACGAAGTTGTAGATAATTCCTTTATCTTTATTTTCATATAAAGAACTCTAAAATTGGACTTGTTTAGTAGGAGTTATGATGAAAACACCGAGGCAGGGTCGGTGGCCAGTGCAGGATTCCTGCACGCCTGGACTGAATTGAATTAATTACTGCTCCTAATCCACAAGGCCAAAAATTATGAACTTTATATCACTGGAAAGATATGGATATCTACTTTCATCTCCAACTGGTGTCATGTTAATTGGACTTCTGAGGCGTCTGAAATCGGCCAAAGAGTGAACTGTGCTCAAGTTTCTGCCCGGTTTCCAGTTTTGGCCGAAATTGATCGTTCTCGGTAGCGAAGAGGGACGATTTTACACCTGAAAACATAATTGTTAGTTCAAGCAATTTATTCAACAATAAAACAAAGAAAGATAAGTAAATGCATGATTTTTATTCAAAATAATAATAATAAAGAAGTTTTCATGCCTTTAATACTATGTGAAATATGTGCACATCACCTTTCCATCTTGCTTTTGTGGTCCTGATGATATAGCAATTTCATATGTAAATTTGTAGCAGATGTCCGTGGATTAAAAAAAAGGGCCTGCATCTGCAAAGACCAACTATATTCTCTTCGGGTTTACAGGGTTAACATAATACCATATCTATTATACCCCGAAGATAAGATCAAAGTTATATCTTGCCAACAGGCTTAAGTCAAAAGCTTCAGGCTTTATATTACTAGCGATATAAAATTTCACTTGATAGGGTACTTCAGGACCAATCTAATTCGTATGAGAATTTTCATCCCAAAAAGAAAAAAACATAGCACGACATTTGGATATTTAAATCACAAAAAAACACACACACACACACACACACACACACACACACATATATATATATATATATATTCATGCATGTACTTTATACTATGCATACTCAAATTGGTTTAAACCATGTAAAAATCAATTTAGTTTAATTTCTGTATATTTCCGGGAATTGGCTGCTTCAAGCAACTTGAATCCTTCAGAGATTCTCATGCATATGTCATGACTTATGGATCCATATAAATATAGGCTGTAATAGCATTCATTTGATGCATTTCTAATTCTTTCATATATCTTCATATATTGCCAGACTTATTAAACACTTAAAATAATTGCATCCACCACAAGGGAGTTTATCTCCTCATAATTAAATACCACGTCGTAGAGCAAAACCTTGTACGACATGCGACAAGCCGTCCTTTGTGCAACAAACTGTGCTTTATATTTCACTATCTCCCCCTTTTTCGCACAAACACCTTTTATAATCGACCGGTTTTATACCACTGTTGTACGGACTACAGGTCCGAGAAATTCCTCGCTTCACAAGCGAGTCTAACACAGCCTTAATTATATTTCTCTATTTTGGCCAATCATTCTGCGCCTATATTCATCAAAAAATGTAGGTTCATGATCCTCATTTTCTTTCATAATATTTAGCGCTATAAAACAAATATTCCATCGACGGTTATTTCACGTCGGTTCCAACGTATTCCCGACACTGTAATTGAGATCTCATCAAACTCATTTATTTCAGGTACCTAAGTTACTTCTAGAACTTTATCAATTGTGTCAGAAAACCTCTTCTTGAGGACTTTTAATATAAACCTCTACTGGAGCTCTTATTTTCTTACTGGGGCCATTTTATCTCTTTGCTCCTTTTTCTCTATCGAGAATTTTGTTTTCTTTTGGAACCAATTATATTCTACGCTTCTGGCGTACTTTAGATTCATTTGTATACTATACTTGTTCTTCTGGAACATTAATTTGAACAGGAGCATTTGCAGTTGGTATATAAGATTTGGTCACTTTATGTGTCTGGCAATTTCATATCAATTTTCCTATAAGTGAATCATCTTTTGAACTTCAGTTTCACACTAATTTGTTTGAGGATCAACAACTATATATTGATAATATATTTCAATAATATCTTGATCCAGCTGCTTACTTTCTCCCCCTGATGTTGGGTAAACTCTATCGTTAAATTAACAAATCTTCAATCGTTAGTCAATTGTTTCAATTACTTTGTCATTGATGGAGATTTTTATACCCAACATCTATTCCCAACCTTCTTTAAGGACCTTCTTTACTATGCTGTGGTGGAGCATTATATACTGTATAACCAACGGTCCGGAGATGGGAGTTACTAGGTTCGTGACCATGAACCAATTAAATGGGGAGACCTTATGATAACTTGTTGGCTTGATGCACACAAGTGTTGCTGCGTGTAAAATACCATTTTCTCAAATAGTAATATTTCATTAACAATGGTCCTGCAATCAATTGTCAATATTCCCCCAGATCTATTTTGGTTTATTTCCAATGATATACATTATCCATTGAAGAAATATACCAACATTATCTAGACATATAGTCTAATAACATAAGTAGGGATATGTACTCGCAAGTGGCTTAATCATTAAAATAAGTGCGCACAATGCCAACTTGCGTCACACAATAGACCATCTAGTCGATGCATCGTAAAAATTACCTAGATGGTCGACATGGCGGATTTATTAGTCCGCGTACATGTCCCTGAATTATTTCCAAACTTGCTGGCGATTCTAGGTCAATCTCATCTTAGGAAGGCCGTATAATTGATTTCGCAGCAAACAAACACGTGGAAATTCATTGATTGTAAAACTTGTGGTTTTTCAATGAATAACCAAATAAATTTCGTGGATCATTATTGATCCGGGATGGCCCAACCGGTCATGCCAAACAAAATATCCAATAATCAACTTCTAGTTGATCACAGCTTCGGGCTATGCAAATTGTGTATTTAAACACTTAAAATTGCTAGCTCCAGGCTAGTGCATTCCAGCTTCTGGCTGGATATGTTAAGTTTCAATTACTCAACTGCTAGTTTTAGGCCAGCAATATATGTGCCAATTTTAGGCTTATTTCTGCCACTCATGTCGAAAAAGATCAGAATTATTGAGCAATAATTAATGTAGTGGCAAACATTTCCAAAAGCAAATCCTCGAGGATTGGAAAGCTTTGCAATTTTTTTGAAAAATAATGCAAATTACCGAGAAATCTTCTGGATCTTTTCGGAGATAGAAAGAGGGTCCATATATGAAAACTGTCACCTAGCTGTCTAAGCTCAGGCTATAAGAAGGGGGGGAGATATGTGATGGAAACATACAGAAAAACATCAACAAGATAAAACATGCCTTCCCCCTTTACCGTTTTCTTTGTTGAGGGTGCCTCTCTAAGAAGGAGGAATAGACTAGCCTATAGCATGGTGAATGAGCAGCAGGAGGAACTGCCGAGTGAACTCGCAAGAATTCCTCGTTTAGTTTTTGTTGACGAGATTTACTCATCTAGGTTCTTTGTGACTCCTATGGAAGAGACTTTTTTCCTAGAGGACCAAAGCAATCTAAGGGTTTTCTTTTATGGCTCGGCTAACTCTATTATGTTTTTCATATCAGATAGAATGCAGGAATTCCAGCTAGAGCCTACTTGTCAAATATTAAATCAAAGCAGCTATTATCAGGTTTCTATGATGGCTCGGAGTGTCCAGAGGGTGTCTGGGTTACCACCTACATGGCCTAAGGTACGACTTCTACTATGGAATTGTAGGGGTGTAGCCAGAAGGTCCCAAGATTTTGTGCGTACCTTAAGGGATCTAAAGAATCAGTACAAACCTAACATGGTATTGATTACTGAGACCTTGTGGCAAGCTGAAGAGAACAATGGGGTAATTCCACTCCGTTTTCCTCCAACAAATCGGTTTGAGAAAGCAGGAGAAAATAACATGGGTGGTATGTGGTTCTCCTAGAACGACAGTGTTAGGGTCGACATTAATAGTGAGGCTCAGAGTTTTAGAGTTAATGTTGTACCCAACAGATAAATAATTATTTCAACTTTATGTATGAGAACAATTCCTCCATGTGAATGTTCTTCAGTTATGGATCCATTATGCAATAATAATATGCTTGCTTTCCCTTTGCCATTATAACCTCATCCAGAGCCATAGACACAATTAATTATATTGTCTTATTTGCTTCAGGGAATAGAGCAGAGTCAATCCAACGGGATCCACAATAATTTCTTTTGTTACTATAAACAAGAATATTTTGTACTCTTCAGGAGTTTATGCTATTCCAGAGCGTAAACATATAATCTTCTAGATCATAGTTAAGCTTGTGTTCTTCACAGTTTATTCATCTACTATAGGGGTATAGTATAGGTAGATGCAACAACATTCATATACAGTTTTCCACTCCCCCTTGAATGCTGTTGCATTTTGGGTAGGAAAAATGGTGATCTTCAAGAGCTCATTAAAAACCCATGCTCTTCTGGAGCGTATTTCTCTTTTGAGATTATACTTTTCATATATTTTTTATATATAATTTTCGTTTATTCAATACGGAATACGTCATTGCATCGTCTCCAAGACAAATGCTCGAGTCAAAAATAATTTCACGTCCACGTTAAAAATTAACAATTATAACATACTGTAAAACATAATGCAATAAAATATAAAAATTAACAATGAAATAAAAATTATTCAATATATATTGACTTGGACCTTCAGGGTAAGCAAGATAAATACAGTATAAATTTTCTGGTCATATCCATCTTCTGGTGGTCATATAATATCCATCTTCTGGCAGTTTATGTTTTTCTTCAGTTTTTTTTCAAGGATCTGCAGGATCTTCCGGCTGTAAAACATCCGGTCTTTGCCATTTTCCCTTTACTGAGTCTTCCAAACTATTATCATTTAAATATATTTCCACATTTTAATGCCCATGACAAATTTCTTCCGGAAATTTTAAGGGCCTCGGATAAAAATATTGTAATATTAACATAATTCTAAAAATTAAATAAATAAAAGACATAAGTAAATTAAATAAATAAACATGGGCCTTTTATTAATTAGCCCAACTAAAAATAAATAACCGAAAAATAAAAAATGATTGGCCTTGTATGAGCCCAAGCAAAATATAAATGAAATTTAAAGCGAGAAATTAAATGCAATAGGCCTTTTTAATAGCCCAATCAAAATATAAATAAAAACATAAAATATGCTTACTCGATAAATCTTTCAGCAATAATAATAGCATAATAATATATAATATATGCTTACTCGATAAATCTTTCAGCAGTAATAATAGCATAATAATATATATAATATACGCCTACTCGATAAATCTTTCGGCAATATTAATTATCATATATATATTTTTAATCAGAATATACAATCCATTTTTATTATTTATATATATATTTTTTCCTTTTTTTCTTTTTTTCTCTTCTTTTTTTTTCCTTTTTTTTTTGTTTTTTTGTTTTTTGTTTTTTCTCCTTTTTTCTAGAACCCGGGCTGGGCTTGAACAATGCCAGCCCAGGCCCGTGTACAGTATCACACCAGGGCTGTGCAGGAGGCCCGAGCCGGCAGCCCAAACGCCCAGCCCAGAACCAACCCGCGGCCCATATCGATAACCCAGCCAAAACCGGGTCTTCTTCTTCACTACACGGGCCGACCCGCCTGCAGATGCTCACCTCGCCGTGACCTGCAGTGGCAGCGAGACGGGACGGCGGCAGCGGGGGGCGACGCGGATGGGAGCTGGAATGGCGCGGCTGGCGGCAGTGCGAGGAGAAGAGGCATCGTCGAGCGGTGGGGTCGTCGGCTGCAGGGTCGTCTCGGCCCAGTTCTGCGTGGCGGGAGGGAGAGTCGTTGTCGGGCGGCGCAACTCTACAGAGGCGGCGTTGCTGGCAGCAGAGGAGGTGCGACCGTCGCAGGAGGCAGTGGGAGGCGTCGACCGTCGCAAGTAGAAGGAGGAGGACCCGACTTGGCTACAACGGGTCGTCGGATCTCCTCGTCGGGTTTCCTCTTCCCGTTGGCGCGTCCGGTGTCGGAAACAGAAGAGGAAGGCGCCGTTCAGACGGCGACGGGATGAGGAACATATCGGTGGTGGTGGTGGCGTGAGAAGCGGCGGGGAACGCTTATGGATGAATAGTAACCGTGGAGGGTGACGGTACTGTTCATTCTCTTCTCTTTTTTTCCGTTCTGTTTCGTTTATTTCCTGTGTTTTTCTGGTTTTCTTGCTCGGGTTTCTTGCCTCAAAAATGGGTAGAGTCGTTATCGTGGTGATAACGTGTTATAAATGAAGTGTTAATAAAGGAGAGATTGAAGAAGGAGTTGAAGAAGGAAGCCGGAAAGAGGGCTCTGCTCACAGTTTTTATTCATCCCTGATCTGTAACTTATACACAATATATATAAGAATAAGAAGAAAGGGGGGAGGCTATTTTAGGTATAATAACATTCACCCACCACGTTTTATTTTACAACAAAGACAATCAAGTAAGAAATCACAAAATAAAAATAAGTTATATTGGTTTTATTCTTTTAATTGTTTATATGATAGTTTGAGTTACATCATTATTTATTACACTGTAACATAAAAAATTTAAGTTATATTTCTACCAACCTAAAATAGGATTTTAAATTTGATCCGCGTGAACACACAAAAGTCTACTAGTTCAAAATTAAACTAATTTGATTACGAGTAAATCATTTCGAAGGCACCTGATCTAGGGACATTAATGACTATTCCTTTAGACCTCATGTGTCCTCGCTAAAGGCGTCCAAATCCAATTCATAGGCACATCGATCCATGGCAGTATCGATTGTCATCTCAGTATCAATTTTTTTTTATTTTTTGAACGGATCTCAGTATCAATTCTTGAGGCATAACCACGCGGCTCAAATCGCACAAAAGTGGAGTGTTTCACTACTATATTATCATGGCCCAAATAGTAGACTTGCCGATGATAACCTCCATGACCAACACTCAGATCCACAAGGTCCAAAAACTTTTTTTTTTTTGATATAACGATGAGATTTTATTGACAATAGAAACAGAATGTACAGAGGAGACCTGAGAAACAGGTCAAGGAATTAAAACATTACAGCTTTAAACAAAAAGAAAGGCGATACTTGGATCCCTTCCAAGTCTTAGGGAAATCAACACTAGCAAGAAGGTCAGATAGTTGGTGGGGGAAGGTTGGGTGCTTAGCTTGAATCCAGTGCAGGCTCGAAGCAAGATAATGTCGAATAAGCAGTCCCAATCAATCTTTTTACTGGAAAAGACGAGATTATTCCGGGCCAGCCAAATAGACCAGATGGTGGCATAGAGGATAGTGAGCCAGGATGATTTGCAGGAGGCATGACCAGCCAGAAAGAACCATCGTGAGAAGAGTGAAGCAAAGTCGGGCGGCGCACACCATAGGACTCCCCACCAGCGACATATTCTATTCCAA
>JAKUCV010004094.1:0-10317 GCA_028386065.3 Turnera subulata | reverse complement strand
AGGAAACGCTTCGTTTCTCTGTTGCAAAATTGCAATCACATCAACCAAATCCCACCCATCCACGCTAAAATCATAAGAAACCACCATGACCAGGACCCCTTCATCGTCCTCGAGCTACTTCGCATGTGCTCCAATCTCAACTCAATTAACTACGCCAACAAGTTCTTCTCTTACACCCAGACCCCTAATGTCTTCCTCTTCACTGCTCTCATTGATGGGTTTGTTTCGTCTGGCTTGTACAGTGAAGGCATCCACTCGTATTATCAGATGATCAACTCATCAATCTTACCTGATAAGTATGTGATCGCCTCGGTGTTAAACGCCTGTGGGTGTCAGTTGGCTTTGAGAGAATGCAGAGAGGTTCATTGGCAGGTTTCAAAACTAGGGTTAAGTTCAGATAGATTGACAAGAATGAAACTTTTGGAGGGTTATGGCAAATGTGGAGCATTTGACGAAGCGAACCAGGTTTTTGAAGAAATGCCTCAACCAGATGTCGTTGCATCGACGATTATGATGAATTGCTACTATGATTACGGGTTGGTTCAAGAGGCAAATGGGTTTTTTAGTTGGGTTAAGGATTATAAAGTGTTAGCAGGGAGAGAATATGCGCAGCACCAACACACTTTATTTTATTTGTAAAATCACACACATAAAACACTAGGGTATGTTCCCTTATATAGTTTACCACAAATATTATAAAATCTAGTCTTTTTAGATTTAGGATTCCTACCACAACACACACTTATTAAATAAATAAATACTTAGTTTAATATTCTACATTGTCTCTCTTAAACTAAGTCTTCAAGTTTCATCATGCCCATCATCTTCTTGAGCTTTAGGAACACTTCAGTCTTCAATGGCTTTGTAAACACATCTGCAACTTGATCTTCAGATGAACAAAACTCGAGCACAATTTCTTTATTTTGCACCAGCTCACGAATGTAGTGATACTTGATGTCAATATGTTTGCTGCGATCATGGAACACTGGATTCTTTGACAATGTAGTGGCTGACTTGTTATCACAATTCACTGTAGTAGGCTTTTCTTGAAATTGCTTCAGCTCACTAAGCATCTTCCTCAACCATAATGCTTGAGTAGCACAATTTCCAACTTCAATGTATTCTGCTTCAGCTGTAGACAATGCAACCACCTGCTGCTTCTTGGATGACCAAGAGAAAACACCACTGCCAAGATGAAAAGCAAACCCAGAAGTACTCTTCCTCTTCTCAATGTCTCTAGCCCAATCACTGTCTGTATAGCCAACAAGCTCCACATTGTTAGTAGCAGAATAGAAAATGCCATCACTCAATGTAACTTTGACATATCGCAGGATGCGCTTTGCAGCTTGCCAATGAGACTGTCGTGGAGTCTCCATAAACCTGCTCACAAGTCCAACACTGTAGACAATGTCTGGCCTTGTAGCTGTCAAGTACCGCAAGCTTCCTACCAATCTCTTGAAGTTGGTAGCATCAACCAAGTCACCACTGTCATCCTTCTCTAACTTCAATCTCTCCTCCATTGGAGTCAGAATCGGATTGCTGTTTTCCATCTTGAACTTCTTCAACACATCACCTGCATACTTTTTCTGTGAAATAAATATGCCTCCTTGCATTTGATTCACCTTAATGCCAAGAAAATATGACATCAAATCCATATCTGTCATCTCAAACTGTGCAATCATGTATTTCTTGAACTTTATCAACAATTCGGGATTGTTACTAGTGAAAATCATATCATCAACATACAAGCACACAATAGTCACATCTCCCTGCTTGTTAGATTTTACATACAAAGTGTGCTCATAAGGACACCTGTGAAAGCCATTTTCAAAAAAATAAGAATCAGTTCGCTTGTACCAAGCTCTAGGTGCCTGTTTCAAGCCATACAAAGCTTTCTTCAATCTGAAAACTTTCTCTTCCTCCCCCTTCCTCACATAACCAAGAGCTTGTTCAACATACACCTCTTCTTCAAGCACACCATTCAAGAAAGCAGATTTTACATCCATTTGATAAATCTTCTAATTACTTTGTGCAGCAATAGAAATTATCATTCTCACAGTATCAAGCCTTGCAACAGGAGCAAAAATCTCAAAATAATCAATACCTGGCTTTTGTTTGTAGCCTTTTGCCACCAGTCTTGCCTTGTATCTTTCCACCTCTCCATCAGGCTTGTACTTGGTCTTGTATACCCATTTGACACTAATGGCTTCTTTTTCCAGCTGGAAGTGAAGTTAACTCCCATGTTTTATTCTTCTCTATGGCATGTACCTCAGCATCCATGGTATGAATCCAACGATCATCTTTTGCAGCTTCCTCATAAGAGAGAGGATCACAATCAACAAAGAAAGCAAATTGTGCCATCCCTTCTTCATCACTGGGATCATTGTCATTCCTAACAACATAATCCTGCAAGTGAGTAGGCCTTTGCCGATTACGTTGTGGACGACTTGGCACTGCTTGTTGTGCTGGTGGAGCCTGTGCAACTTGTTCTTCCTCTTGTTCAACTTCATCTTCTGCTTCTTATGCTTCAACTCTCTTAGTGACTAAGTAATGTGAAGCTGGTTGTGAATCTGCAGATGACCAGTCCTAAACTCCTTGCTCATCAAAAGTAACATCTCTGCTAATCACCACCTTCTTCGTCAATGGATTGTACAGCTTGTATCCCTTTGTCTCATGGCTATACCCAAGAAAAATACACTTCTCTGCCTTGTCATCTAGCTTCTTTCTCAATGCATCTGGAATATGAGCATAGGCAATGGAACCAAACACCTTCAAGTGACTGACATTTGGCTTCTGTCCAGTCCATGCTTCTTGAGATGTTTTTCCATCAACACTCCTGGTAGGACATTTGTTCAACAAATAAACAGCACAAGAAACAGCTTCTGCCCAAAAATTTTTAGGCAAATTTTTGTTATGCAACATACTCCTGACCATATCCATCATAGTTCTGTTCTTCCTCTCTGCAACTCCATTCTGCTGAAGAGTATACCTTGCTGTCAACTAGTGCTTCACACCATTTTCTTTCAGAAAATCATCACATATAATATACTCAGTGCCTCTGTCAGTTCTCAAAGTCTTAATCATATGACCACTCTGTCTTTCAATATAGCGCGAAAATTGCTTCAAAGCACCACAAGCATCAGATTTATTCTTTAAGAAATACACCCATGTCTTCCTACTGAAGTCATCAATGAAGGTAATAAAATACCCACAGCCTACATTTGAAGGAACTTCCACTAAGCATAAATCTGAATGAACAAGCTGTAGTGGCTGTGTGGCTCTCCAGGCTTTTCCTGTAGGAAAAGGATTACGGTGCTTCTTGCCAAGAGTGCATGATTCACAAACTCTATACTGGAAATCAATATGCGGCAATCCTGAAACCATCTCCTTACGAGCAAGAAACTCAAACTTCCAAAATTCAAATGCCCAATTCTCATATGCCAAAGCCAATCATCACCACTAATTGTAGAACTAAAGCAAGGTAAATCATTGTAGTTAATAAGCATAGGATACAACCGATTTTCAGCAATGTTTACCTTTGCTATTAGCCCTTTTTTGTCATCTTTGATTGTGCAAACTTTGCCACTGAATACCACCTCATAGCCCTTTTGAGCTAGTTGCCCCACATTCAGCAAATTCTGGTACAAATTTGGCACATAGAACACCTCAGAAATATAGTTGACAGAGCCATTCTTCAGCTTTATTGCAATTCTCCCTTTCCCCTTCACAGGAATTTTAGTCTTATCACCCAGTGTAACTGTTGTGTGAAAAGACTCATCTAACTCACAGAAAATTTCCTTGCTGCCAGACATATGATTGCTACAACCAGTATCCAAGAACCACTTGTTCTTCTCTGCTGCTTCTGTCTTGTGACTTGCTAGTAACAATGTCTCTGTACCATTAGAGCCTCCAACTCCACCATCCACAAACTTTTCCTGTGCTTGATTGCCATTATTCCAGAATTCCCTCTGATAATGCCTATACTTGCCACACTATCTGCGCTGAATATAAGACTTGCACTCTTTCTGAGCATGCCTAAATTTTCCACACTTGAAACACTTTATCTGAGCATTCTATTTGTAATCAGCACCATCTTTGATGCCTAGGCCTCCTCTACCACCTCTGTTACCTCTACCACCTCTGCCACCTCTACTACTTTGGCCTGGGTAGTTATATGCAACTTTATTGTAATTTTCTTCCTTTTGAGAAGCCAAATGCAATTGAGATTGGTGTTTTTCTACTTGCTTCCTGGAATTTAACCGACTCTCATGCACACTTACCTTGCAACTCATTGACTGGCAAGGTCTCCAGATTTTGATGTTCTTCAATGGCTGTCACTTTATAATCAAAATATCTTGGCAGAATACGAAGAATCTTCTCAACAACTTGTTGATCTGTCTTCTTTTCACCATTGGAATTCATCTTATTCATCATCACTTGTATTCGAATAAAATAATCATCAATGGTTTCATTTGCTCTCATCTGTATAAGCTCAAATTTTGCCCTCAACTGTTGCAAATTGACCTTCTTTACATTCTCAGAGCCACCATAACAATTCTGCAAAATATCCCAAATTTCTTTTGCAGTGACAGCATTCAAAAATTTTTCATAGACGGGGAGTTCTACCTTTTATTCAAGGTAATAATGTGCATCATTATCCTTCTCCAACTTTGCAGCTTCTGCAGGATTCTCTGGTCCATTCTCAACAACATCCCAAATTTTAACATGCTTAAAGAAGGTCGTCATCTGCCTTTGCCAGATCAAAAAATTATCCTTGCCATTGAATTTAAAAGCACCACATTCAGCAGATTTTGTAGCCATGATAAAAGGCTCCACTCAAAATAACAAAGAAATTCACCAAATCGATACCAGCTCCCATGATAATTTTATGTAAAAACAAAATTCCTCCAAATAAAAAAAATTGATCAATTCGGTTAAAGACAAAGTTGAAAAGCCCACCCCAAAAAACCCAACGATTCGTCTTCTAGCAACACCAAGGATTTGACCAGTACACAGAGTATCACTTGAAAAGAAATTGTTTCTGCAATTCAATACCAAGCGAACAACAGCAACCCCAAATCCAATTCTCACTTTTGTCTTAGAAACAACTATTATTTTGCTACACAGCTGCACATAATAATAAAACCCTGACACACCTATTTATAGAGACTTTAACTTAACGAACAAGACATGACTCCTAAACCGAACTGGACTTGGACTCTTAAAACCCAATAACACAAAAACTCCTAGACCCTTTAAAACTAGCTTAGTTTAATATCCAATAATGTCTCCCTTAAACTAAGCTTATAAGTACAAGTATGACTCTATCCAATTCCATCAATTGCAAGTGTCTTCAGCGCCATTGTTGTTGCAGTGACTAACTCGAACATTGCTTCGAACAGTAACATCTTCCTTGAGTCAAACCAAATCTTCAGCTTCACATCCTTGCCAAGTTGCATCCTATACTTGAAGAATATTTTCCAGGCTACATCTTGCTTGCCAAATAAATCTTGTGTGGCCTTCCATCCTTTATTACTTCCAAGGACACTCTCACATTCTTTCTTGCTCTCAAAAGTATTCCTTGCATCCTCAATTGACAAAAACTTATCAATACCAAAAAAATCAATTTCTTCACCACAAATAAAATTAATTTCTTTAACTTCCTTCCCTTTAGCTTTTTTTGGCTTTCTCTCCTCTTCTTGTTCAAGCTTTGCCAATTTGTCTCCCTTGAACAAAGAATCATTTGCAAAAATCTTCTCTTCCACTTGTTCAACTACCTGTTTACCTTCATTGTCTCCCTCAAAATAAAAATTATTTTCTTCAACTACGAACTCTTCTTTCTCCTCTTGAGAAAATAATTCTTCCACCTTGATTTTTGACAACTTGTACCATTCACCATAAAACTTCGAGTCTTGACTGAAATCTGACAGTGACAAATTTTCTACCTCAATTCTTCCCAATCTTCTCACTTCGTCATCACTTACTTGTGGTGGCTTCACAAATAAAGCAAATAACACTGCTTTCTTTAGCGAAATCGACTACACGCTTTTTCTCATTTTTTTTTACCAATTTCTTTCTAGCTCAGCTACCACTCGTTAGCAGGGAGAGAATATGCGCAACACCAATACTATTTTATTTGTAAAACCACACATATAAAACATTAAGGTATGTCCCTTTATATAGTGTACCACAAATATTATAAAACCTAATCCTTTTAGATTTAGGACTCCTACCACAATACACACTTATTAAATAAATAAACACTTAATTTAATATTCCACATAAAGATACAGTGTGTTGGACAACCATGATTGATGGGTTGGTTAGAAATAGAGAGATGCATAGAGCTTTGGAGGTGTTCAGGGAAATGCAGAGGGAGGGTGTGATGCCCAATCAAGTGACTATTGTGTGTGTTTTGTATGCTTGTGCCGAATTGGGTGCTTTGCATTTTGGAAGATGGGTGCATTCTTACATGGGTAAGTATGAGATTAAGCTCAACCACTTTGTGGGTGGAGCTCTGATCAATATGTACTCTAGGTGTGGTGGTGTTTCTGAAATGGAGAAAACTGATGTTTTAACCTATAATTCCATGATCACGGGGCTTTCCTTGCATGGGAGGAGCAGTGAAGCCGTTGAGTTGTTCAGGCGGATGATAAAGCGAGGACTTTGACCAACTAGTGTTACTTTTGTTGGCGTCTTGAATGCTTGCAGCCATGGTGTCGGGGTGATCTGGGATTTGACATCTTTAACTCTATGGCTAGAGATTATGGGATTCAACCACAGATTGAGCACTACGGATGCATGATCGATCTTCTTGGCCGTCTAGGTCGGCTTGCAACTTTCTTAAAACAATGGAAGTGGCACCAGATCATGTAATGTTAGGGGCTTTGCTAAGTGCTTGCAAAATTCATGGAAACCTTGAATTAGGAGAACAGGTTGCGAGAAGCTTGGTGGCATGTGGCAATGCAGATTCAGGGACGTATGCTCTGCTTTCAAATGTGTACTCTTCGTTTGGGAAGTGGAAAGAGGCTGCTCAAGTGAGAGCCAAGATGAAGGAGATGGGGATCGAAAAGGAACCGGGTTATAGTTCCATTGAAGTGAACAATGAGATACATGAGTTCATCGCGGGAGATCTCAGACACCCACGAAAGGCAAAAATCTACAGGAAGTTGGAGGAGCTGAACCATACGTTAAGGTTGGAAGGGTACACTCCTGCAACAGAGGAAGTGCTACATGACATTGAGACAAACGGAAAAAGAATGGGCTTTATAGCTTTCAATTTGTTTTGGCCTAATTTCAACTAAACCATTTACCACCATAGGATTGCCAAAAATCTGAGGGTTTGGAATGATTGCCATTCAATGATCAAGCTCATTTCTAAGTTTACAAAGCGAAAATTAGTGGTGCGAGATCACCATAGATTTCACCATTTCGAAAATGGCGCTTGTTCCTGTGGTGACTTCTGGTAAAGACTACATATTGTGATGTACATTTTCAAGTACCACTATCTGTTACTGAAGTGATCTCTGCAGGTTGTAAAGAAGTTCTGGCATCGTTGGTTTTCTTTCCCACACACTCTGGGTCACAGATCAAATGTTTTGGAACTGAGTAACGGAGGAAATGTTAATGTCAATAATCTGGATTGGGCTCCTCTCCAGTTGGGGATAACAGGAGAGATCCTGTTACTCCAATCTCAACCGTTAAATTAAATCTAATTGTTGTGATTACTATACACTAAAAAGATAATTTTTCAATCCAAGATCTAAGAATATAACGCAAGTATATTACAGTTTCAAAATCTTCAAACCCAACCCAATGATAACTACACGAAAAGAAGAGAACAAAAGAATATACAGAATCAAAATATCTTCTACTCTTCTTATGCCAACAGTGTGGATGGAAATAAAACAAATAGAAGGCACTTTGGAAAATTCTTCTTTTCACGCATTAGTTTAAGAATGAGGGTGTAATTTTGAAGGATGAGAAGAATGGATTCTAATGTTGATTACAACTCCATCTGATTATTTAGCAAATCCATTCATCAGTCATTTTTACTCTACTCTTTGCGATAATCATCAGCCATCTCTCACAAAAAAGAAAAAGAAATTCTTTCCTTTCAAATCTTTTTTATCTCCCTTTCTCCATCTATCCCTTTGTATATAAACTCAATAAGCTGTTGATATGACTTGTGTATAAAATTCAAACTGAGAGAAGATATCCTTTGTAGTTTTGTTGTCAAAGGAGAGAAGATGAACAAACACACGGAGAAGAGGAGCCAATTTTTTCTTTTTTGAGTATAGAGAATAGAAGCCAATTAAATATTCAGTATCACGTGCTTAGTAAAACGTTATCTTTTTAGTGTACAATAATTACCAACCATTAGATTTAATTTAACGGTTGAGATTGGAGTAACCCCAACTGGAGAGGAGTCCAATCCCAATAATCTAGGAATGGTTAACGAACGAGGTTAAAGTTTTTTCGCGCCCTTCAATATCTAATAATGGAAAGAAGAGTATGTCCTTGAGGTGCACTTTCAGACAACCACCACTTGGTTTTACTTAAATTTTAAAGCACGTAATAGTAATTAGTAGTAAAACCACATATTTTTCTTTATTTAGCCTTTTCATGAAAATTCCTGAATAATAAAATAACATCCAGTAAATCTCAAAATTATGATGCGTATGAAAAGTGATTCACGAATTCAATTGTCAAATTTCTGTCAATTTTATTGTAATTTGTCCTGGGGGTTTTTCTGGCGAGCGACGATAGAGGTGGATATCTTTTCTACATGATTTGGAAAGTAATGGGGTTTCTGTGAAAACCGGACATGATGTCAGTTGAAGTTGCGTATCCTTCTATTCATGTATTCTGTTTTGGAGCATGTGTAAGTGTAACCACTTTGCTCAAGACAACAGATGTCTGCGACTAGAAAGATGATTTGAGTTACATAGATTGAGGAAAAATTCTTTCTCGTACAATGATGTCCGAATAACGTCAACTGCTGACGATAGATCATAGATCACGAGGTCTGTTTGATATTCTGGTTTCAATTTAGTTTTGATTTGCCATATATACCGGGGAGAAAGTACGGTTCTTTGCTGCTGAACCAGGGTACTTTTTTTTCCTAATCAATGATTTCTTTCTTTAATCAATTAGCTTGACTGGATGGATACACGTCAACACTGACAAGGTTTGCTTGGCGTGGGTTCATTGGTGACCATAAGTCGGCCTGACTGGATTTTTCCTTACCCAACCCACCACCATGACATCGGCATCATCTTTTGGTTTTAATTAGTGAAAACTAATTGCTCGAACCTTCTTCTACTCCAGTCTCCATACTAGTATCTTTTTTTCACACTAGTAGGACGAAACATACAAGAAAATAGGTTATGCCATAATAGGGACAACTATGTACAGATTGAAGTTATATAAAAGGATAGAATCATTTTCTTTAAATTCTTAATCCGTTAAAAAATTCAGTTATAGACTTTTATGCAAAAACTTTTGGGCCTAAACATCAGATCAAACGATGATCAGGAGACCGCAGATTAGCAGAATGAAAACAGCAACCACAAAACGGTTTTCAATTACATGCTTTTGATTGAAGAGAGTAGGAAAAGAAGCAGCAATTTTACTATGTTAGGCTGGGTAGATGGAATTTGTTATGTCTGCAGATTGGACAGAGGAAAATAATAATGGGTTAGTGAGTGAGGAAGCCCAAGACGAGGGGATGGAGAGTGTTAAGCCTGCTGCCGAAGCCCAAGGCCCAAGCTCTACAGCACTAAGAAGAACCAAGAGAGTACGGGTTCCTTCGAGAAGATTGGCAGACTATTTGGTGGACAAGCAAGTTGGTCATAACGGTTTAGACGCGTAAAACCAGTGAGGCACAACTATATGAAGAGGACTTGCCAAACAGAATGGGCATGGTATTAGTGAAGGAGTTTCTTATTTCTCACCCCCTTCTTCTTTGTTGTTTTTGTAATTCTCTCTACTTTCCTTGGCAATTGTAACCCGTGACTTACTTACTTGAATAAAATCATACTCTTCTCTGGGTTTATGCCAATTTTTGTATTTCCTCCATTCCATTGGTGCTTTCATTGAGCCCTTTGCAGCCATGGCAGAGGGGACCCGTTTCAAGATCCTGGAGGAATCGGTGAAAGCCAACCAGGAGATGAATCATCGCCTCCGCAAGGATGTTGATGACATACATTCTACCCTCAAGGAGTTACTGGGTAAAGTGAATGCCATCTCCATTACTTCATCGCCGAGTTCTTCTCGTGGAGGTCCAGGTCCATCGGATGAGTTTTCCTCCGGCTC
>JAKUCV010004093.1:0-26530 GCA_028386065.3 Turnera subulata | reverse complement strand
AATGACCTGTCGCCTATGGATAAGAAGTTAACTGTGTTGTGGATATATTGTTGGTTTACGGGAAAACAATTCTCATTCTGAAAACTGGAAATACAATTGGGGCTTGAGGCTCTTGATGAGCTCAAGATCTTTTCCTTTCTTTTCCTTTTGTTCTTTAATTCTTTTGGTATTTTCGTTCGATTACGGTTTAATCCGTATCAAAAAGAAAAGCAAGAAGGAAGAATAAGGGGAAAGAAATTTCGGGATGCTTCCTGTTATTGCCTCGATTTAAGAAGGATTTCGTGGGGGAGAAATCTGAAACAACTGCAAGTCATGGGAGAGAGGAGGAGCTGCGGCGGGAGAGAAAAAAAAAAGAGAGAGAGAAGGAAAAAGAAAAGAAAAGGGAAGGTTAGGATTTTGACCCACCTTTCGTTTTGGCTTAGGCGTGGTCAACTCGCCTAACCAGTCAACGGTTTTTTTTTCTTTTTCCTTTTCCTTTTCTCAAAACTATATAGTTTCGACCCAAGCTACTAAAAACCTCGCGTCAAGCCCAGAGACACGTTTACTCCCACAAAACCCGAACAAAGGACAATTCCCGCTTAAAACAATGGTTTCAAGAGAAATAAATAAATTATAATAATAACTTTCCTGACCCAAAAATACCCGGAAATTCCGCAAGGGTAAAAGTGGAATTTAAATTCCAAAAAAACTCCGAAAATTTTTATAAAATTTAATTAATGAAAATCGGGGCGTTACAGTTCCACCCCACTTAACAAAATTTTGTCCTCGAAATTTACATACATGAATCAGGCAAACATGTGCTTATCAGACACAATCTGGTGTCATCCGGTACCAAGTACCGTTGGCCAACACTCCCAGGTAAAACAAAGTAGAACCATCCCAAAGCTTATCTTTACCGTGCAAGAACCCACCAAACCAAGTCGATCATCGACTTTAGCAACCATGATCTATAGAAGAGAAGATCAAGAACCAATTCAAGAGTCCTACCAAATGTCATCAATATTAAGAAAAATCAGAATCCGCAATCCGTTACATATACCTTCATAATTGAAACGCCTGTATCCCAAAATAACCAATTTAATTAATTATAATATGTGAATTGACCAAATTGCCCTTCTACCCCGGGATACGATATAAATAAGATAATCATCATTTAATTATGCAGTATATTATACAATAAATTCCAAAAGGAAACGAGTATGCAGCAGAAGACACACACACACACACATATATATATATATGTATGCAATGAACTCTATGGAACCGACCTGTAGAGGAAAGCACCGCCACCTACTGATATGCACTCTTGACCGATGATCAGGTAACCTGGGAAAGAAGTGAGGGGTGAGACCAACCACTGTCTCACCATAACAAATAAACCAAAGTATACAAATACAAATTAACTACAAACACACCGGCATCAGACAATAGCAACAACAATGCACAACAAGTCATAATGCACAACACAAAGTCATCATTAGACTTCAAATCAACAGTTTTCTTTAATCATCTTATTGTAGTTGTACTTTATTGTTATTATGGTTGAATATTTTATTAGGGCCCTCTACTGTGTGCGTCGAGCTCGGTCCCGTCTCATGAGACAACCAAGGCATAAGCCCAACATAATCAAGGCAAGGCTTAATATAATCAGGGCAAGGCCCAATACAATCATTGAGAGAGAGAGAGAGAGGGAGGTAGAAAGGGGGAGAGAGAGAGAGAGAGATAGAACCGGTCATCATAGACCCATATGCTAAACCGCATATACCATGCTATCCCGCATGCAATTCTCGAGGGGTATCACTTCCCGCTCGAACCAACCGGTCAACAGCCCCACAGTAGTATATTTTTATTGTACATTATTCTCAGTTATACTTGTCGAGTTATGTGTGTCATGCATTATGATTGTCTAGGGTTGTGTGGATTTAACATTTTATTTTCGAGCCCGGGCCTCTAGCCTACAAATCACCACACGAACCTCAAATCATAAATCATGTTATTTAGCATAACAAACAAAGCATACTCAACTAGCATATCCTATCACTCAGGCACACGATTCACATAATCAGACATACCGCATCAAGGTATCATCAATAACATACAAAGTACAAACAAGCACATCAACATAGTAGGCATACATGCATATAGCACTCAATACTAACCACGTATTACCATTTCTTGTACCAAGTTAATTATCCGAGTATTGTAGGCAGTAATGAATGCAAAGGTTTATATGTCCTCACCTGGGCCATATCAACTGTCTCAGAAGCCGAAGCCTCGCTCCGCCTCAACATATCCTATATTCATAACAGAATGCAACCACATAAGGTTCACATAGAATGTGATGAGTGCATGCTAACTAAAGACTCACGGGGTCTAAGCCCAACTAAATCTGTAAACAATTTCCGGGCCTAGGGCCCACTTCTTACATCAATAGTTATCCACTTATGCAATTGGGCCTAAAACCCATATTATCAATATTAGCTTTCGAGTTTAGTCATCCATTGGGCCTATAGCCGACTCCCATCATGGTCTTTGGGCCTAAAGCCCATTAATGTCATTAACTAGTCCGGGCTTGACTCGTCATAACAATCAAAATAAATTACAAACCCGAGCTCAAACTTCCGGCCTAAAGGTTTTATCCGCATCGGTGAAAATCCGGCCACGCACACTCTCAATGTGCCACAAACTATATACAAAACAGAACCAAGTCTAAAACCAAAAAATACCGTGTATGGTCGAAGAAGAAATTCTGCCCTGTCGGGACAACACCAAGCCTCACCGAAAAATTCCCGAGCTCGCCGGAAAAGTAACTCGAGACGCCGAAACAGAAACCCGATATGCCGAAAAAAACACACAGCAACTGCCAAGCCGAGCATCGTCAACCACCGTTCAATTTAATAACACATAAACACAGAAAAGCAAACGGATGGGAATAATAGGTGGTTGCCGGAAAACTTACAGTGGAACAGATTTGCACTGCCAGGCAGAATCTGAATCCAAACTCACAGCCGAGCCTACAATAGTATAGCGTGGAAACAAACCCTGACCTCCAATTCCAGTCAACCCGTGACTCGAGTACACACCATCTCTCCAAAATCAAATGCACCCAAATCAGCAACCAAAAACCACCACCACCTACCCACCACTGTCACAGAACAACCCCAACACACCGCCACCAAAAGCAACAACATACCCACCGTCCTCATGCAACCACAACAAAGACCAACTCGATTAGAACTTGTCGGAGCCAAAGCACAAAAAGAAACTGAAGAACGAAAGGAAAGAGGAGAGAAGAGGCAGTGAGAACTTACCCGTACAGGCAACAATTGCTGTCTTGGAGACCACTTGTATGCCTCTCACCAGAGCTCTCCTCCGTCGCAGCACGCGAAGACGCGGTTCCTCTGTGTTTGGCTATGGCGACTCGAGAGAGAAGGAATATTGATGGCGACAGCAACTATAGGCAAAGCGAAGGGGTAAAGGAAGAGGACAAAGGCAGCAGTGGCTTTCCCCTGGCGGCAGTGACTCACGAGGAAGAAAGAAAAAAAAAATGATAGCGGTGAAGCAACGAAACACGGCGAGAGTTTTTGCAGAAAAGATGAGGGCGGCAGGAGTTTTTGCAAGGGTGAAGAAAAGAAAGAAATATGAGGGGAAAAGAAATGGAAAGCAACCGTTGTGAGAGGGAGAGAAATCGAGAAGAAAAGAGAGAAAATCGGGAAAGAGAACGTGGGGAGAGAGGATAGGCAGAAAAGAAAGAAAGGAAGAAAAAATAGGAGAGAAGGAGAAAAGAGAGAGAGAAGGGTTAGGGTTGGCCGGCCTAGATCAAAATGATGTCGTTTTGGTCTTAGGCGCGGTCAACACATCCCTAGTTAACGTGCTAGGTTTAGAATTAGGTTTTATTATTCCTTTTCTTTTCCTTTAAATCCAAAAATACATAGTTTTAATAAAAACTACTATACACTCTTTGTTTCACCCCGGAACTCCAATTGTTCTCAAGGAATCTGACTAAGGATTAATCCTTAAGGTAAAATAACATTTCTAAGGAAAAAATATAAATTAATAATAATTTCCTGACCAAAAATACCCAAAAATTCCGCAACGGTAAAATTGGAAATTAAATTTTGAAAATTCCTAAAATTTCATAGAAATTAATTAATGAAAAATCGGGGCGTTACATCTGCAGCTGGTATATAAGATTTGATCACTCTATTTAGATCAACAAATGTGTCTGGCAATTGATTTATCAAATTTTGCAAATGAATCACATTTTGAACTTCTGGTTCACATTGATTTGTTCGAGGATCAAAAACTATATATTGATATAGCATTTCAATAATCTATTGATCTAGTTGTTTATTTTCTCCCCCTGATGTTGGGTAAACACTTTCGTCAAATTAACAATAAGCAAATCTTGCTGTAAATAAATCTCTAGCCAATGGTTTCAATTATTTTGTAATTGATGGAGATTCATACCCAACATATATTCTCAATCTTTTTTAAATGACCAATTTTAATTATGCTGTGGTAGAGAAATTGACACACATACACACAACCAATGATCCAAAGATGGGAGGTATTAGGTTCGTGACCATGAACCAATTTAATATGAGGGAGCTTGTGATAATTTGTTGGCCTGATGCGCACAATCCTTGCTAGATGCAAAATAACATGTCCTCAAGCAATAATGAGGAGTTTGCATCTCATCAATAATGACCTTGCAATCAATTGAAAACATTTGATAAACGATTCTGCTAGACCAGTTTGGTGTGAACATAAACTATAGGATGTTCAACCATAAATCCAATTGACATATTAGAACTGGATTCACCAGCATTATCAAGTGTGCTCGCAATTTGATTAATTGTGATAATAAGTGCGCAAATGCCAAATTGCGTAAAGACAATAAACACACACATGGACCATCTAGTCGATGCATCGATTAAAACCATAAAATACCTAAATGGTCCATATAGCAGATGTATATATCCGTAAATATTTCTCTGAATTCTTTCCAAAAAAATGCTGGTGATTCTAGGCCAATCTTATCATATGCAGGCCGAATAATTAATTTTCCTTGTGAGCTAGCAAGCACATGGAAATTCATTGGCTTGGAAAAACTTCTGGTTTTTCAATGAACGACCAAATGAATTCCTTGCATCATTATTGATCCGAAATGGCCTAACCGATCATGCCAAACAATAAAGGGTCTACGTTTGAAAAACTGACACCTTGCTTTCATTCTTCAAGGATTTGCTTTTTTGAAAAGGTTTGTCGGACATTAATAATTGTTCAATCACTATACTCTATGCTAATCTATTCTTCCTTCCAAGAGAGGCATCCTCAACAAAGAAGACAGTAGCCGGGGAAGGCATTTTTATCTCGTTGTGTTTTTCTGTATCTTCCTATTTCCACCACATAACTCTCCTCACGTGATTGAACAGTTATTAATGTCCGACAAACCTTTTCAAAAAAGCAAATCCTTGAAGATTGAAAAAGCTTTGGAGTTTTGTGAAAAATAATTCGCATTTCTAATCATCGAAATTCCTTTTGGATCTTTCCAGAGACAGAAAAAAGGGTCTACGTTTGAAAAACTGACACCTTGCTTTCTAAGCTCAAACTATAAGAAGGGAGGAGAGTTATGTGGTGGAAACAGGAAGATACAGAAAAACACAACGAGATAAAAATGCCTTCCCCGGCTACTGTCTTCTTTGTTGAGGGTGCCACTTTTGGAAAGAAGAATAGATTAGCATATAGTATAGTGAATGAGCAGCAAGAGGAATTACCGAGTGAGCTCGCAAGAATTCCTCGCTTGGTTTTCGTTGATGAGCTCTATTCGTCTAGGTTCTTTGTAACTCCTATGGAAGAAACTTTCTTCCTAGAAGACCAAGGCAATCTAAGGGTCTTTTTTTATGGCTCATTCTATTATATTTTTCATTTCTGATAGACTTCAGGAATTTCAGCTAGATCCTTCTTGTCAATTTTTGAATCAGAGTAGTTATTATCAAGTTTCCATGATGGCTCGGAGTGTCCATAGAGTGTCTGGGTTGCCGCCTACTTGGCCTAAAGTCCGACTACTGCTATGGAATTGCAGAGGAGTAGCCAGACGATCCCAAGATTTTGTACGCACCTTAAGGGATCTAAAGAATCAGTACAAGCCCAACATGGTATTGATCACAGAAACCTTGTGGCAACCTGAAGAAAAGCATGGAGTAATTCCACTCCGTTTTCCTCCTACAAATCGGTTTAAACTTTCTGGAAAAAATAATATGGGTGGTATGTAGTTCTCTTGGAACAAGAATGTTAGGGTCAACATCAACAATGAAGCTCAAAATTTTAGAGCCAATGTTATACTCAATAGATAATAAATACATATAAATAATTGTTTAAACTTATATATCAGAATAATTTCTCTATGTGAATGTTCTCCAGTAATAGATCCATTATGCAATAACAATATAAATATGCATGCTCTCCCTTAGCCTTGCCATTGTTATAACCATTACGGTCATAAGAATGGTTTTTTCACATCCATGTCTTATAACCGGCACCATAAGTGACTATGATAAAAATCATCTAGAAAATGAAATACAATTAAGTATTGAAGCAAATCACTTCAAAACCAGTACTGTTTTGCATCGAAGATGGGAAGATATCTTCATTAACAATGAGTCCAAATGCACTTCGGCCAACTAAAATTCCGCCATGGTACACTAAGAACTCCATTCTCGTGTTCTCTCATTGGAATCAGCCATTCCCTCAAGTCTGTACAATCCAAAGAATGCAGAGCTAAACCACCGGTATGCTCAAAAATCATACTTTGTTCTTCCACTCGATAAAATAAGGCAGAGCATATCAGAAATGTCGGAAGAGGATTCAAAGAAGTTCCACGACTCAAGCACTAGACGTCTCCTTGATCCTTTAAAATGAACCACCTGTACACAGGAAACAAAGAAAGAAAAGTGAAAAATCATGCTCAGTGACAATTGGGATCTGTCTCCAACTGATCTTGCCGGTATACCTTGACATCCAAAGGCATGCCATGAAACTGCCCTGCCCCTTCAGGTGGTGTCCAGTTATATGTAGCACATGGTAGAAACAGGATTGAAGCACTAGCCAATTCTTCTACAAAAGCCTGTGCTTTAGTGAATCTCCTCGAATCAAAAGAAGGTTGGGATTTGATAACCGAAACAAGAGCTAGCTGATCTCCAAGCATACGAGAAGCTTTCATGAATTTGGAACGGTAGACCTTCAATACTTCCTGAAGCAAGTTTTTTGCCCTGCAGCAAATACAACATTTTAACTCTTTCGCAAAGACACTTGAGTAATTTCACGTATATTAATACTTTCCAGTGCTGTTCTTGCCAAGAAATCGGTGGGAAGCTAACAGAAGTCTTAATTTTATAGTCCAAGTGCCCTAAACTAAAACTTCACTCAATGCTTCTGCCAGCAGAATCATATGGTTGTCAAATATCAAAACATCAGATTTTCTAGAATCAGTAACCAGACAAATGGAGATAGTCCACACAGTTAGTCATTCTAGCACAGCTAAATATGGTTTTGAAATAAGAAGACATGAAATGCAAGTATCTGTACCTCAAAATTGCATTAGGGGTCCCCCTCACAGCTATATAATCCTGAATTCAGAGGTTGTTCCTTGTTATTTTGGAAGGTGAGAGCTACGTGAAATTTTGGATATTTCTGAAAAATATGAGCTAGATCATCAACTATAGCAATGTCCGAGTCAGTGAAGATGTAACGTTCGATGTTTCCTGGGTTGCGAGCAAGTTCCTCAAGCCTCGTCTCTAGAAAAGTCTACAACGACAGCATAGAAATTTAGTAAGGGGGAAGAAACAAGCTATCACTTCCCGTCAATAAAATGAGACAAAATGTATAAAAAACATTCTTCCAGGGTAGCTCTAAAAGATTATATTATTAAAAACCAAAAAAAGAAAACAGTGATGATTAATCTCATTTGAGGAAAAACTATGCTGAGAACTTAAATCAGGATAACTTTTCTTCCTTTGTAAAAGGAACAAAGACTAAACCGATTACCGCAAAAAAAGCCACGAGCAAGTGAAAAACTTATTAGAAACAGAAACATTCTACCTATTAGTCAATGCGATTTGCTCTTACAATGTAAGACCTGATTCTCTGGAGCATCAGCCTGTCTCTAGAATAATCACCTTCAATGGGGTGCACAGAAACACCAGCCCTACGAAGCGAGAGATCAGATTTGGGATCTGTTAGAATAACCACATTGCTGCTTGGCATTGTCACTTGAAAAGACGCATTTTCAATAAACATTGTGCACAACACTTCAATCACACAACAACAACAAAGTAATTAGGCACAGCTGCACAGTAAGATACCCTTATTCATATCCGTAAGCAGTTGATAGTAGAATAAAACACGAGTAGTTCTCCCAACCATTTCGCACACTAAGATGGAGATAAGATATTAACTAGGATAAAATCACAAGAAATCTCACCTGAATGAAGTTAATGAACACATTCAAAATTGCCATGGACCTCTCTGTCTTAGTATACGAAGCATTCCCAACCGTAACCACATTGGACGATCTAGCATCAGCCACTGACGCGTTATAAACAGTAAAGACGGTAACGAAAGACACCCTATCCCCAAACTTGGGAGGGTTCACCAGAAGAAATGGCCACATGGGTCTTGTTAAGAGCTTTAAACCCTGACAAAAAAACATACAGAAACCCCAAATTACACCAAACCCATATCAAATCAAGCCAAAAAAACAAGACATACAAGTAACCCATGTTTTATTTTCTAACCATTGCAATGCAAGCGATTAGACAAGCCTTGGCCAGCAGCTGGGCCAACAACCAAGTGGTTGAATTTTTTGTTCTGCTTCTTTGGTGGAGCTTCTACAACTGAATTGAAGTGTAGTTCCAGAACTGTCAAACCAAAACAATTATCAGGCAAGTGTTTAATCTAAGAATTTTCGACAGTAACCAGTGAAACGAAGGAACTGAGATACAGTTAGATGCAAGTATTACGCGAGAAGAAATGGAGGAGAACGATAAGGAGAGGGAAAACGAGGAGGTAAGGGCGCCAACTACTGCATGGTCTCATGATCATGCCCTTTGCTTTTAGAGAGTAACAGAAGAATTTGTACAAGAAACGGGGTTTTGATTTCTGGTGCGAAAGCAAAAAAAAAAGAAACGGGTTTGATTTGAAGCGAAACGCCTAGAGATCTACTCAGTGGGTTCAGGGCTGTGTATAATATGGAAGGGTGCACACTAACAAAGCCACCAAGATGAGAATATCACCAAACGGCATGTCGTCTATCGTCCCTGGAATCGATTTGAATATTGTTTTTGGAAGAATTTCTTTTTAGAACTTTTTCTGTACACTTTGTAATGTACTCCAGTTCGCTACATTTTTTTTTTCTAAACCGGGATGTATTATATTAATACTTCAAAACATATATAAGTAAAGCCGGGATGTATTATACTTTGAATCGTATTTTTAAATGGTTTTGTTGAGGTTTATGTTGTGTTAAATTAATGGTATCTACTAATTGAGGTTGGTTCAAGTGGTTAGCGACTTGTTCCGCTTAAGCGAGGTCTCGGGTTCGAGTCCTCGTGTACGCAGAAAACCTCATTTGGGAGACTCACCCACCATTACTTAGATGCGCCACCCAAGTCGCGCTGGATTTAATCCAGCTCCTTAAAGGTGGAATGGCCCGGAATACCAGTAGGAAACCAAAAAAAATAAAAATTAATGGTGTCTTTGTTGTGTCAAGCAAGAACTTATTGAGGTTGTTGCATTTCGTTTGCTTTTTTGGGTTTGAGGAATTGGCGATTTTGTACCAGAATGAGAAACCTGACCTGAGCAAAATATCAACGGTAAGAGCTGCTTCTATCTTTTGTTCAATGATTGCCTTTCGTTTTCTGGATATTGGGACTATTTAGTGTTTGTAAATAGTTATGTTAAGTTTTTAGCATTCTATAATTAGTGGTACAAAGAAGGTTAGCATAATCAAGAGGACTAATGATGTTTCAATCACGAAGCTTAAATTCTTTGAGTTTAAGCTTTTACCAAACATGGACAAAAACATCATTATGTAAATAAATATATTAACAAAATCTGACTTTTATCTTTTACCAAACATGGACAAAAACATCTCCAGCATGCCTGGGGCATTCCATCAACAGTGTTAATTTAGCCATAAGCCGAACTCTGCAACTGCCAAGTCCGCAAGTTAAATTAACATCAAAATGGACCAAAAAGATGGTACAAAATTTAAATTAAAATAGATCATCTATTATCAAGATGAGCTTTGGGTAGATATAGGCCGTCGATCTGGCCATGATTCTATCCTTTCAAAATACTTGACAGGAACGCTACCATCAAAGCCTTCTGTCAAAATCACTCTATTGTCTGAAATGTACAGCTTCATCCCCCCTGAAATCAAACAATGAAAAAGGTAAATCCATCAGTACAACTGCAACTGAAAAGAAATCAACAATATCCAATACATTATAGGCTCGCAAAGGTAAAAAGGTAGCATTTAAGTACCTTCCAAAGCCTTTTTTACGTCCAGATAAATCAAAACGTTAACATCACGCCTCATGCCTGATCGTTGACAAACGAAGCAAACGATTGTAAGTCCTGAACAGAGGATCTGAAGATAGTGATAGCAAGAGTATCTAGGATAGCTTACCGCTAATAACTTCACCATCTGTTGGCAAGCCACATGAGAAGTGGACATGCAACCTTTGCATGCGTTTTAAACCAGACTCCAATATTGATTCCAGATTCTTTTTATAGGTTCCATGCACACATACTAACATAACAAGAAAGATAAATTGTGATCAGACGGTAAGTTAAAACAAGAGAGGAGAAGTCCTGGTCAATTTTTACCTGGAACTTCCTCCGCTGATAGGATTGGCTTTAATAAGCTTTCAGTTTCAACTGCCTGCCTGCAGAACATAGAAAAATAAGTTTCCGAATCCAATCCAAAGACATCTTTTTCCATTGATCAATCAAATTGGCATAAGTAATCCAAGAAATTCCAAACTAATTGACGATGCACTGAACTATATACCAATTGCCCGTATATAAATTAGCACAAAAACTGTTTCCAGCATTTCTAACTTAACCGAAAAGTCAGCTAGATTACAAGCAAAATGGAACTTGTGAAGAAAAGTTTCCAGCTCTAAACAAAAGAGTGATCACCTTTATCGTGTGACCTTGGTTTGCCCGTATCAAAAGCTCCCCATTCTCTTCCAGGAGGCTGAACCGCTGCTTATTATCCTTTCTGACTGCCTGGAATTTCAAATAACAGAGAAATAAGCCAGCAATATGGTTTAACAACCCAAAAAAACATCAACACATGCATGAAAGTAGGTCATTGGCATCAAAGCTTATATCAGAGAGTGTGAAGATAAAAGGAAGACGCAAGGTTAACAACAGCTGCTCAAATTCCGAGTCGTGTGTAATAAAGAGGAGCACTTCACTGTCAATTTGAAAGAGAGGAATCCAATGATTTAACTCATGGTAAAATGCTAAACTAATCATTTCCAACAAGCCTACAACATCCTTTCCTCACACAAAATAGGGGAATTGAAACACTATCAAGCATTGATCGATGAAGTTTTCATTCCAAAGCTAACTAACACCGCCACTAACCTCTTTAATATCATCAATCGTGTGCGATCTTAGGGGAACATTAGCAAATGTCTTCACATTGAGCTTTAGCAAATCCTCAACTTTGACATACCCATCACTACGCACATTCAGGCTCAGTTCAGTTGCCATGTGTCGCAAAACCCGTGTCCTGAAAACAAAAAAATACAAAGAAAACCATAAAAATCAAATTATAAAAGAGGAAATCAATCCAAAAAAAAAAACTCAAATTTGATTAAACCGAATTCTTACTTACAGCAATCTACCAAGAGCATCGATTCTATCCTTCCCGCCTCCTCCTCCACCTCCGCCGCCGCTGCCACGGCCTCTTGATCTTCCTCTATCACTCCTCGTCTCCATACCTCTACCACTGTCCACAAACAAAAACAACAAAATCCACTGAGCGGTTCCTTTTCTTCGTTATTTTCCCACATAAAGCAAAACCCAAATTCCGATATCGAAAATAGAGATACAGAGAGATGACAATACCCACTACTGGAATGAGCGAAAGAAGAGAAATTAGAGCTCATTTTATTATTATTTATGAAACCAAAGGGAAGAGAGGGAGAGCAGAAATTGGAAGGGTTAGGGTTTAGGCTTGAGGAGGAAGCAAAATAAAAGCGAGAGTAAGTGAGAATTCGTGCACTACTAAACAGAGCCCTCATGGCTTTGCAGTTTCTTCTGGTGTAGCTTCACAATGGCGTGTCAGTCGGTGAAGATGGGTGGGTGGAGGGATGGCCTACGGTGTGCTCCACTGGAACTCTTTTGTGTCAGACCATGTTGTGACCGTTGGATTGTCATTCGGGATCTGGGCTTCTCCCCTGTTCTTTAAATATATATACTGATATGAGTCATGTGATCCATTTGGTGATGGGCTAACCCTTATAAGAGCAAAGCTCGATAAGGCTCACGAGCTTTACGAGCCGAGTACTGGTAAGCTCGAGCTCGGCTCGATAGCCCTCCAAGCTCGACTCGAGCTCGGCTCGAGCTCAATAAGCACGAGTCGAATTCGAGTAGCCAGCGAGTCGATCCCCGAATAACTCGCGAGTAGCTTGACTCGCTTACATCCCTAATAACGACTAGAGATACTTTTGTTTAATAAATGCTCCATCCCTGAAACCCTATGTTTTACCAGAGAGTAATTAGTTAGAATTTTTCTAACGCTGAGTTTGAAAGTAAGAACATTATGCATATGAGATGTTTATTAACTAAGATAAGCCTCTAAGTGAAAACTAATTCGCCACTCAAAGCAACAGGTCAACTGGTGTTTGGAAACAGGGGTTCGAGTATTATCTTGTCTATTGATATGGATACCTCACAATAAAGAATTGCCCACTTTAGGTATTAGAGATCAAACATTATGAAGAAGATGTATCAAATAAATCAAGGGAGCTCGCAGTGGACTAGCATAAGGCAAAACGACTTTCAACTCTGCATAATCGCCAGACTGAAAGCATTTTAAGCAATTGTTGGATACATAAGATGATAAGACCAATCACATAAGAAAGTAGGAATCAAGTCCAAAGTTACATGTGACTCAATAAAAGTTTATTATGCATTTCGTTTCTCAAGAATATGATGGTTGAAGTTGATAATCTCTAGCTGATTACCTGAATGAATTCACTTTGGGTCACTACACAAGATGACTTGGCAAGGCAAGACTGTTTCCTCTTCCAACTATCCTCCAAAGGATAGACAATTACATCCATTAATTTTCTCTGTTTCATTTGATTTTTTCTTTGTGAATAAACTTATAAGTATGTGCTCTCTAAGAAAGAAGAGCATGACAAATCTTTTTCATCCCAGTAAGCCAATACATTTCCTATCACAAATCTTCCATACTTCTCAGGATGGAATCCACATCAGGGATGACTGTGACACGTTTGTTCATCTCTGAAACAATACAGTATTCTTTCTCTTCTGTATTTATGGCCACAACATCTTGCGCAAATGCACAATCCATACCTGGGGACACCTGCGATGGATTTGACAATTTGAGTTTCAGTAAGCATTAAAGTTGCAATAGTTTTTATCAATTGTAGCATCTGTAAAGGCAACAGATAGGCTCACATCATAAAGGACGTCACCAAGCTTCAGCTTAACAGCACCACTTTTATAGACGAGCATTTTACCCATGAACCCATCTGGCAACTGATCTAATCTGCAGGGCTTCTCAGCTGCACCTGCAGTTCCTGATGCAGTTGAGCTTTCTTGTGCACTGCGGCTATCTGCAGCCACTGATCGCTTTATACCAGGCAGATTCAGTGGCAACTGCAGAAACAACATCCTTGGTTCGATAGTTTCCTCCTGTAAACCAAATCACGACGGTATGGGAAATTTAAAAAGTAAAACAGTCTGATTTGTTTTGTTTTATATTTATATATTGTCAGAATTACCAACCATTAAATCAAGAGTTGCGGCAGGACTTGCTGAATTCTCGTTGTAAGTACCAGTTTCTGAAGCCTCCCCAAATTCCCCCCGGTTGAGAGTTTCTGAAGGATAGGTGAAAATACAGTGTTATAGCAAAAGAGATACAATTTATTGCCATCATGAAGAACCATGTATCATAAAGATGTCCAATCATCAACAAAAGTTCAAATTAGAACTTCCAAACACCTATGGTTAAACCAAAAAAGAAGAGTTTAAATGAAACTAACAACAGTTAAAGTCTGAGCCAATTATTAACCAGAATGCTTTGATCAACACAGGGATCTGATGGATACGGCCAACTGCTAAGTGCAACAATCATACCTGGATTCCCTGAATACGGCCTCCTCAATGGAAGAGTAACAGGATAATAACTGTAATAATCCTGCAGCACCATCAAGAAAAGGAAGACCCAATTAATTCAGCAACATACAAGCACAAACACTTGTCGAATATGAAAAAGTTAGACAAGCTATAACTTGGAAATTAGGGACTCAACAGAGTAATGGAGCCTGTGAACTATAAACTAAAATCATGATCTGCTTACCCATGGTTCCTTGTATTCCTTCTCTATGTGGCCTGAAGAATGGGCACCACCTGCAAAGAAGTTGGAAGGTTTAATGCATTTGACAACTCAAGTCCGTTCATTGCAGTGAATCTGAGAACACATACCGAAAGCCGAACCGGCATCTCTATCACTTGACCGTTTGGGAGCACCATATGACTTTAAGGTACTAGATGCTGCTCCGAAACCGAAAGCAATTTGTGACGCTTGTACTGTGTATGGATAAAAAGGGAATCAGTAAAAGATGTGGTGACTCCAAAGTTAACTAACTTAAGGACAAGCAATTACAACAATTATCTCAAAAAAAAAGTGGTGTAAGCAAAACTGATATAATATCTTCAAAAGAAATGTTATAAAGGTAGGGTTCTTCCACGGGAAATTTAAAATATGTGATGCTCCGACTGAAAGAGAAAGCTCGTGTCGTTCCTATGACAGCAAAAAGAACCATACCAAACTTATACCCTCCTGCTTCTATAAAACAATATCTTGCAACAAGACATAAGTGGTATCGCATTGGATTCTTGGAACCATCAAACTATAACAGAATGGCACGTCACTGGTTTACCACGAGATACAAGAATATGATGCATTGTGTTACTGAGAAAGCAAAAGGATAAATGAACTACATTGCTTGTATAATGACCAGATAATAGAATTATGGTCTTAATCCAAAGAGTAATAAAGTCATCACATGATCCATGGAAAAACTTGCCTTTTTTTTCGATTTTAGGCCTTCCTCTACTGGTTCTTTCCTATGAAGAAAGGAAGGAAACAAAAACCAGATATAAGAAACTAAAAGCACATTAGATACTTCAACACCTCCGTAGTCACAGTAAAAGAAAATAGCACAGACGTACATTGAAGTGGCGCATCAAATTTTCAGCCTGAGCTACATCTACCTCCTCCACCATTTCCCTGCAAAAGGCAATTGCGAACTGGACGAGTTAAAACGAACTAACTAGCAAAAGGATTGAAACGAAAGGCCATTTTTGAGGGCATTATTCACATTAACCAAAAAGATACACTTACTCTTTGGGTTGAGGCTTTGGTGCCCGGCGAGGCTGAGATTTGGGCATAAACTTAAGCTGGCAATATATCAAAAAGCAATTCATCAACTAAAAACATATATAGAAGGAGAAGCATTTTATATAGTTATAAGAAGAACATCAATGACACAAACCTTGCGAGGAACATTCTTGGGTGGTTCTGAATCCATAGTATGGATGATAACAAATTTAAGCAATAAGCGATAACCAACTCAAGATGATGATCAACAGCCACCAACAACTAATATACTACGTATATACACAGACAAAAAAGTGATAGGAAATAGGTTTTAGTTTTACTAAAGTTTTGCTTTGTAAGTGTGCGTGACTGCAAAAATGAAAGAAAGGCAAAAAAGCGGCCAATGCAGCAGAACTAGAGTTGCTGTCAAACCTAGTACCCTCCTATTTATAGGAAACGACACGAAGTTTAGTAACTCCCGTCTAGATTGGGCCGACAAGTTTTCGGTTTCCCCACGTCCAGGTTTTTATTTCGTCACTTGGTGACGTGGCCAGCCCGGTCCCACAGCAGTTATTGAGGAAAAAAAATGCAAATTCAGCGCACTCGTCGTCGCGTTACGCATTGCTCGCCGCCGCCGGAGTGAGTGACGGAAAGCGAGGCGGTGAAGAAATACGAGGGGCGAGTTATGGAGAATTATTAATAAAGATTTATATTTTAAGAAAAAGTTACCAAAGATTCACAATGTAACAAAAAAATTACCAATAATTTTGTCGTTGTATTAGTGCATCACCAAAAAATTGCCGTCGTCTCCAGGGACAAAGACATTAAAAACCCTACACCATAGTGAGTTGGAGGGCCTTGCCAAACACCATACACTATAGTGAGGGTATTAAAAACCCTACACTATAGTGAGTTGGAGGGCCTTGCCAAATACGAGTTCATACAAGATAAAAAAATACTTCATAAACATCCGCAGATTCACATCCTCTTTGCTGTTTCTTAGGTTGACTATCGGAATACCTTCACTTCCATCTAAAGTGGTGTACTTCCCCTATTCTATTGAGAAGATAGGATACTTGTAGACTGGGATGAAAAGAGTTGAATGACTGAATCCTACAAGAAAGTTTTGGGAGATTGAAACATTACAGTGACAGCAACATGTAAATAGAACAAACTCATTTTAAGGGCGGGTTATGTCAATAGCAGCTAACATAGATGAAGCAATGAGATTTTTTTCCTTTTTGTATCCTAGTTCCTTCCAGCCTGTGCTGACTGCGTAGCAATTAGTTGAGCCATTACAGTAGCATATTGCACAGCTGTGTGTTGTGAAGTGTATTGGTCTGCAAGACCGTATTCCGTGAAGTTTGGTTCTATGTGCATAAATTGACCCGGTAATGATCTTTTCGAGATGGCTTCTTGCCATATATCAATAAACTCTTCCATAACTTGCCTGGATTTCTCAATTGAAGACAAGGGTAGATACTCGACCTGCAAAGAAGAAATAATTCCATCACAATCGTGATTTGCAACAAGAAGAAAGCAGGAAAAAATAAAAAAAAATTCTAAAGGTTTGACCAATTAATTTCAAAACCATAGCAAACCAAGACACCAAGCATCAGAGGCAGAAAATTTCTTGACATACTTTCAGAAGAACATTGACATTTGGATTGATGGAAAAATACATTAAAAAATCGTATGAATATTGCACCATTCCTGCATTGGAAAAGAGGTCATTTTCAAAGGTCTTATAAACAATCAAAAATATAAAATCAATTCAAATCCTTCTGTTCTGAAAACTGCTACTCCGTTCTGACACTTGACAAATCTAAGAAATTTCTGGGCCTAATCAGAAAGCATCAACATAAACATTGCATAATCAATACTTGTCCCACCAATTAAAACATTAAGTGCTTCCTGCTGAGAAACCTTCTGGATTCATATTCTTTATCATAAGACAACTACTTGTATTGTAGCCTGCACTGTACAGGGAGTTTGAAGTAACTGCATTCTAGAACACAACCTTCACTGCACATAACTTCCACTCCATTGAACCTCCGCAATTCAACAGCATAAAGTACTTTTCAATAACACTATGAAACAATCATGCAGGGCCATACTAAATCAGATCCCAAGCCAACACTCACAAAGAAACACCAGAAGCCTATCGTTGACAATGAACTTCAACAGATTATGCAATGGGGAAAATTACAAAAATCGGTCCAATCCAACATGAAACACCCAAAATTGACGCAAATTATGCAAATCATGAGTTACCTCCATGACAATTCCTCTCAAGTTCTCCGAATGAGTCGGGACAACTTTCCCCACTCTCAACTGAAAGTCCCCAAGCTGATACTGAAACCCCTACAATAACCACCAAAACCATAGCTCCCACACACACACCACAAAAAGAGGAGAACACTAAAATTACCAGTAAAAGAAAAAAGGAAAAGCAGAAAATAAAACCTCAAAATAAAGCGCAACTCTAGACTTATAAGACTGGAGCTTCTCCATTATAGTCTGTATCGAGGAATCCGCCTCCAGTACAATCTTCTGGCCTCGAACTATGAAGAAATACTTGTCTGGCTGCTCCGGCAATGAAATCCCCAAGAAATCACGCGGCAATTCGGCGGCTAGTGACTGGTCTGCCACTAGAAGGAAGTATATAATTAAAAGTTAAAGCAACTCAAAATTGGCTCTCTTAATAATTATAGGAAACAGAAAAGAAAAAAAAGAGAGAGGGGGGGTAAGGGTTGATGAGGAGTAATACCGCGAAGCATGGGTTTGTAATAGGTGAGGGTGGCTTTCCAGCGGCCTTCTTTGGCGCCGTTGATGCTCTCCACGCACTGGGTGACCTCGTTGAGGATTTGGCTGTTCACGGTTGTTCCTGCATTCGGTTGCCAGTGCAAAACCCTACCACCGACATCAAACCACAAAAATGTAAAAATCCCACGAATTTTTAGAAACTAAAGCTTTCCGGTTCTCGGGAGATTGAGGAATTAGAGACTGTGTGATTCTGTAGCTTTTTTTTTTTTTTACCATTTGAGCGGCATCGGTTGGCGGTGCACGGAGAGTTGGAGACTGTGACTCCTGATCGGTGAAGCGACTGGGCTCTCTCGGCTGATGGCTCCGACCAGCAGCTTGGTTTTTAGAAAAATTAAAAATGAAAATAAGGAAGAGCAAAGAAGGAAAGTCGAGACTAGAGAGAGGTATAAACGCAGTCGTTTGAGAACCGTTGCTTTTCTAATTAAAAATGTAACTACCGAATTGCCCCATCAAATGACTCTTTTTCTTCTCACAAAGTGTTTTCATAAAGCATCCTGAAACATTACAGGCCCAGGCACCTTTTCTCCCCGCGCGCATGCGGCACTCCTGACACCCCGCCTGTCGCCATTACTTCGCCGGCGAGCCCAGACGACATAGAGACGGTTGTGGACAGAGCCACCCGCAAAGTCCGAATTCGCGACCCAGCCGGCAGCCCCATCCAGAGGTGTAGATCCCGCTCAAGAGACCGAGGGGCCGACGCTCTCCCCTCCTCTGACCGGCTTCGATCAAACTCACCTCTACCAGTGCGACCGGACCCAACTCACCAACCGGTGACCACTCTCGCTCGAACCCCTGAACTCGACTCCGGCGAGGATAGAGGCAGCCAACTTCGACCACTTGAGCTCCGAGATCTGCCGCCCCCGCCGACGGCACCACTGCAGGCGCCCGAGCAGCCCAGCCCCGCTGAAGCCGATGCATCCACATGCGTCCAGGCGCCCGAGCAATCCACTCCCGGTCTTGCCTCCGGTCGAACCAAGCCAATCCATCCCAGAGTCGATGCCACCTACGGGGTCAGACGAGTCCATGGAAGATGTTCGGCCCAGTTACCGGGACACGCTTTTTGCCGGCTCTAACCCACTGTACCTGTCCGATCCGTGGGAATTAGAAGGAGAGGCTGAATATGAGGAAGGTGACCTGATGATAGTTCAGAACGATGGTGTCGACAACCTGATTTTATCAGATCCTTTCAAAGCCAGGTTGGATAAACAATAGGAACATGCAGTTGTGATTAAGCTGTATGGACGTTACATTGGGTTCAAGGCTCTGCATGCAAATTGCAGGACCTGTGAAAACCGACCGGCACCTTCAAAATCCTAGACCTTGAGAACAATTTCAACATGGTGTGGTTCTGGGAGTCGCAAGATTACTTTCTTGCCTTGACCGACGGCCCATGGAGTATCTTTGGCAGCGCGCTAAATGTGCAACCATGGACCCCGAATTTCCGAGCTACTACTGGAAAGATTGATTCGATTGTGGCGTGGATCCAATTCCCCGACTTCCCCACAAATCGTTGCCACTCCAAAATTCTTCGTCAACTCGGTAACATGGTGGGCAGAACAATCAAACTTGACGGTAACTCTTCTAACCCTAGTAGGGCTAAATTCGCTAGAGTTGCTGTATGTTTAGACTTGACAAAACCTTTGAAAGGCACGGTGCACCTCGAAGGCGAACCTTTAAAGGTAAGCTATGAAGGGTTTGCCGGTATGTTATGTTTGTGGGAAGCTAAATCATAGTAGCTTAGCTTACCCGGACGCTTCCCAACTACAAAATGTCGAGACAATACCACAACCTGGCGTACCCACATTTCCGGCACGGGAAGGAAGAGGAGAATGGATGATGGCACCACGAAGGCCTGGGCGCCCGACTCGGCGCCACCTCACCGCCCCTCAGGTCCATTCGCTACCTCTTCACACCAGTAACTCATCAAACAGACTCTATATTCCAAAAAAGTGTGGTAAAGATTCCTAATATAGAATGCATACATCTCTTGGATGGTGCTCTCCATGAGGACACCGTCCCAGTCATACGCCCTGATCCAGCTGCACCTACCCTGCCCTCACAACCCACTCCAGCTGTCTTACCAGTAACACAACCTTCTAAGCCACCCCTAAATGCCAATGAGACTTAGTATCAACCTGAACTTCCCCCTCTCCTCCCTACACTTAGTGACTTCCTCGGGGAAGGGACCCTTACAAAAACAAAAACACAAGCCCTCCACCTGCACCCCAAAACAATCAATGAAAAAATCCCAACCGCTAAAAATTTCGAAACTTGCGACAAAGGAAACCCCTAAAAGACAAACCCCCAAAGATGTATCCAATGCCAGCAATTATCTGTCTACCTCCGATGTCACCCAGTCTCACACTGGACTTGCCACCACTTCCGTCCCCTCTTCAGCTACCTACCCATCAATTTCTAACAACTTTACCCATCCAACCCCTACCCGACCTCGTAGACACCATCAACACACGGCAGTAGTACTCACGGAAGACTGCCATCGTATGATCTTTTCCCCAGGAGCATCCACCTCAAGCATAGATGTCGACCGTCCGCCGGACACTCCTTGCCCTAGTTGATCACCTGGCCATCCGACATTACTTTTAATCTTTGTCGTCTTATTTGTTGTCGGTAGTTCTTGGCTTTTTTTATTAGATTAGCCAGGTTGATTATGTTTGTTTCTTATTGTATGCACGAGTTTTCTTTTTCAAGATAGTAGTCGGAGTGAGCAACCGACTCCTAATCATGTATCCTGCTCAAGTATATTTTTAATATACATTCCGGTTTTGACCAAAAGAAAAGAAACCCGAGCGTTGCTCGGAATTAATTAAATCTTAATAACAACTAAATTATGTAAGAAATAGCAATATTGTGAATTAGTTAAAATTTGATGATAATATAAATCATGTAAGAGTTAATTATGGAAAATGAGAGCTCTTTTTAAAGTAAGAAACATTGCAACCTTGAGAAGTTAAATTTTGTGAAAAATGTTTGATTTTTAGAATAATTTTGTACTAAAATGGTCACTCAAACTTTTTTAGAATAATGGTTTTTGCAAAATGGCACAAATCTATTGCATATAATAAAGTTAAATAGCCATGTGGTTTCTCTTCTGTTATAGAGTATTGTAGGACTTGCATCTAAAAATATTTTTCGGCGTTTATATATAGTAAGGTTTGGATAGTAATTTTTTTTTGTTCTACCAAGACAACTTAATTTATGTAATTATTTAAGTTTCAATATTTTTCAACATGATTTTTATAATCTATTTTATAATAAATTGCTTCCTACGGAATGGTAAAACGTAATTATAGCTTCTCTCAAATGATTAACTCATAAAAAAAGTGTAGTTTAATCATTATTTTAGCAAGGATATCAAATATTTTATAAAATATTTAGAGTGTATGTAACAGCCCGGGTAAAATTTCTGATTTTTACCGGGACTGTAGAAGTCGATTTACCGTGATTACTGTTGAATTAAACTCGGGTAATTAATTCACGGTAAAACGGGAGTCGTTTTTCGAAACCGAGAGTTTTCCCGCGCTCGGGAGTGTCTTCCTAACTAACCGAGCCTCGGTTTCCAGTTCCGAGACTTGGACGATGTTCAGGGGAATTAATCGGATTTTTCGAGCCCAAGTTGTATTTTTGGACTCGGGACGGGATTTGTCGGAAAGACGGGAGTATCCCTGCGATTACGGGATCCCGGCACGAGAATCCGGATCGGCCGAATGAGGCTTGCCCCGAGCCACTCTTCTTTCTTTCTTTCCTTCCTCTTCCTCTTCCCGGCTACGTTCTTCTCTCTCCCGGTTTTTCCCCGGCTACGTGGGCCCCACTTCTCTTCTCTCTTTCTTTCTTTCCTTCTTTCTTTTCTTCTCCTTTCTCTTTTTTTTTTTTCTTTTCTTCCTCTTTTCTTCTCAGCCGCCGGCCCGCCTTGTACTCTCTTTCCCTGTTTTGTTTTCTTCCCTTTATCTTTTCTTTCCCTATTCCCTCTTTCCCGTGACCGACACCGTCCTCCCCACCTTCTTCTCTTTTCTCCCTTGTCTTCTTTTCCCTTTCATTTTCATTATCTTCTCCTCCATTCTCTGTATTCTCTCCCTCTCTCCCAATTTCTTCTCACTTTCCTTCTCTGCCTCTTTTCCTCACCCCTGTCCGCCATAGCCACACACCATCACCTTCTTCCCCTCCTCTTTTCTCCCTCGCCTACACCACCAGCCGCTACGAGCCTCCCTCCCTCGCTGCTGACAGTCACCGCCGCCGCGCCACCACCACAACAGCACACTCGGCCGCCAGCAGCCATGTCGTCGCCGTCCCCTCGCTGCAGATCGGCGCCGCCTGTATCTCCACTCGCCTGTGCCGCCGTCGCCGTCGCTGCAACATCGACAGTCACCTGCGGGTCTCGCCTCTTCGCCGTCTCCTCTCTCTTCGCTACTGACGCGAGAGGACCACAAGCCGCCACCGGATCCGCCACGTCGTCCACCACAGCTCGCCGTCGCAGCAGCACGAACCGCCGCCGTTCCCTGTCTCGATCTGCCGCGCGTGTCGTGTGGGTAAGTTCAATAACGATGCACTCCTCTTTCCTCCATAGCCCTTCCTCTTTCCTTTAACCCGAAGTCTATGGTCTTGGATTGACGGTTTTGTTGTGTGTTTGGTTTGTGATGGATGAATCGGGTGTGGATTTAGGGGCTTGCTGTGATGTCGCCGGTGGATGCGTCAGGCGTGATGTTGATGGTCGGGTTGGTGGTGATTGTTGTCGGATGTGGGTGTGTTGTTATGGTGAACAGTAACAGTTGAGGACTGCGTGAACAGTGGTTGCCGGAATTCGGCGAGTTTCCGGCGAGTCTCGGGTCTATTCCGGCGAGGCCTCGGGATTTTACGGCGAGCCCAGAAACCGAACTTTGGGTAATTCCTTGGACCCGCTTTACACTTTGGCACGGGTTTGGGCTCGGTTCGCACACGGACTCGGAAACGGGCCGAACGTGCGGAGGCCCATCATACCGTGACATGCATTACCAACGGACCCCGAACTTTAATAACGAAACCCGAACAACGTTAATGAACCCGGACTCTAATGGTTTAATTAAAACAAAGATTTAATTTAATTAATCAAATACTAATCCTTAATTCTATTTATATTTCGTAATTCGATTTATGATTTTATTTTGTGTGGGACCATTAGAAAGACCTATAGTAATTAAATTCCGGTTTAGTTGATTTATATTTGGACTCTTAATAATTAAAGGCCCCATTATACTTATTTACTTGATTTAAATGTCAAATGTAAACTAAAAATATAAATATGAACACCTATGAATTATAAGCACATGTGTATAAATGATTATATATACGTATCCTACTAAATTTATGTTTAGCTAAATAATGAAGTTACAACTTGATTTATCACCTAAATATAAACATAAGGTTAAATGGGAATTACCTACTATGTATGTATAAATATGGTCACACTAGATATACGTGTAATCTAGTATCGATTTATGTATAAATATACGTAAATATACATGTATTTAATATGCTATATTTTTCCTTATCGACAAAGAACTAAAGGGCCGGGATATCGGCTTGAACGTTTGGATTTAGTTTTAATTTAAAATTAAGTATAATTAGAACATCGATAGGAAACTCGGTTTCGGATTTAATTTGAAATTAAGTATAAATGGTATAATGAATTAAGAGGTTAATTTCGTAATAAAGAAGTTGGATAAGGCAAGCCGTATAACGATTTCTAACCGGTGTCATGCATGATCATTTTGTTGTGCATTATAAGTGATTATGGTGTTCCTGTATGTACGTATAGGGTATCGGGATTTGACCAGATAGCGGTTTCAGAGACATACCAGGTGAGGATGGATAAACCTTGATATGTGCCCGTAATGCTGTGAGTGCATTTTGTTGTTTGTTTGATTTGTTGGATTGACTGATGACCGTTACTTGATTGCCACGGAATTGTTGATGATGTTGTTGTGGTTGAATCGTGTTAGTCCTGTGTATGTCGTGTTGGAAATATTGCTGAACTGTTTGATGTGATAGATTGTTGATATGAGATTATTGACTGAGTGAGATTTGGATTAATCTGAGGAAATTGGAAATTGGACAACCGAGGAAAGAATAATGAGTATTGGAAATGGAATTGGATTTGATTATGAGATGATGTAATTGTCACTTGGAAAGTAGTGGTACGACTAGATGGTTAGAGACTAGTTCTGTGGTGCCTTGCTAGAGGGTTTGTTGGTTGGGGGTGTTGACCCCGGATTTGTGTTATTGGGATGTTGATCCCGGATTTGTGATATTGGGGTGTTGACCCCGGATTTGAGATATTGGGATGTTGATCCCGGATTTGAGATATGGGATGTTGATCCCGGATTGTGGTGGGGCCTGGCATCCAGAATTAGTTAATAACCAGGTATGACCCTAGCTTGTCCAGTGACTGGGCCCGGAAGATAAAATTGGTAATAAAAATTAATGAGTGTTCTGTGGGTCTTGGTTCAGTATTGAGTATGATGTGCTTGTCATGATTTATTAAGATTCCTCTATCGTGATGTTTAAGTTGGATTCCTTTGTCGTGTGGTATGTGTTAGTTGTTATGGCAGTATCCTTGTGATGTGTTTGTTTGTGTTTGTTGTTATGTTTGTTGTATTTACTTCGAAAGTGTTATGGTTGAATATATCTTTGTTTATCTTTCGTCGGTGAGCGTTTCGGACTCACCCCTCGCCTGCGGGGTTTCATCCCGTAGGATGAGTTGTTTGTAGTGCAGGAACGTACCGGGCGAGCTGATGCGTACCCTTGGACAGGCTTGGATCCATAGATTGCATGTGTCGCATACAGTGTCTATGTGAGTTTTGTTAAGTCTTCCGCTGTGCAATGTTTTCGCTGTTATTGGGCCAATGGGCCAGTATTGTGTTTACGATGTTCACTATTTTGGGCCATTGGGCCGGTTATGTTGTTTACGTTGTTTACTGTATTGGGCCGTTGGGCCCGAGTTATTGTTGTTCACACTGTATGCTTGGGTTTATTGGGTTGGGTTGTCACAGTTCCGGCACGTGTTTACTGTGTACGGTAAATACGGGTCGGGGCGTTTCAGTGTAAAATTAACAATATATTTTTTTAATTAATTTTCCAATTTATCATGAAGTCTAAATTATAAGATGACTCTTGATTCTATAAAGAAGATTGGGAATAAGGTATTATGAGGAATAGTTGAATAAATTTAAATAGCATCAGGAGTTAATATTTTTGAACAATATTACAATTCGTGATTGATCGTAACCCATATGGCATCATAGAATTCTATCTTTCATTTTATATGTCAGTATAAAAAAATCAAAGAGTACAATTTATATTTAATGATAGATTTTCTGCACATAATTTTAAAAAATATTTACATGTAGATTATGTTTTATACAAAATGATATTGAATAATATTTTTGTTCCTCTCCACATTCAACTCTATTTGCAAAACCGCTTAATTTAAAGTTGAGCATCCTCAATCCATTATATAAACAACTATATAACTCTTCTAACATTAACATTATATTTTCTATATGGCATATAGTTTTAACTACATTTGTGACATTTACATTTGTCATATTAATTTCGTATCGAATATGTCTAAATCATTATTTTTTGGTGAAGTATTCCTTTTCACATATTAAACTCGCAAAAAATATGCTTTGTTTCTGCTCAAATAATGAAATGAAAATTATTGTCACAGATGCAATGCTCTGGATTTTGTTCAAATCTCAATAATTGAACTAATTTATATAAGAAGTTATATAAATAATTTACACATATAAAAATTTTATAAAAAGATTGATAAAATTGATAATTTCATACATATATTGTAACAGCCCGGGTAAAAATTTTGGATTTTTACCGGACTGTAAAAGTCTATTTACCGTGATTTACTGTTGAATTAATCTTGGGTAATTAATTCAAGGTAAATCGGGAGTCGTTTTTCGAATCCGAGAGTTTTCCCGCGCTCGTGATTTTTCCGCGGATTTTTCGAACCTAAGTTGGTATTTTTCGGGTTTCGGAATT
>JAKUCV010004092.1:0-22583 GCA_028386065.3 Turnera subulata | reverse complement strand
AAAAAAACAATCAGATTGAAAACGGAAATTCTAATCAAACCAAAATTCTAGTTTAGAGGAAAAAAAAAAACAAACCAATCTTATCAAACAAAAAGGATAGAATATATATCTTAGGACTGTATCATTAAAAAATTCTGATTGTGGAGAGTACTAATCTTGCTAAAAAATCTGATCGTGTATAATTAGGTATCTTGCTAAAAAAATCTAATCGTGTATAATTAGATTTTTCCTTAATTCTAATTGGGATAATTATAATGAAAATAAGGGCCAATCAAACAACACCTAAAATCCTCCACATGGCAAAAAACGAAGACCTTAAAGCCTACACATGGCAAAAAAGCAAGACTCTAAAAATCCTATGTGTCAAAACCTGGTGAAGGATTCAGCTATTAATATATATAATAGATATAATAGATAATAGATAATAGATTCCTGAAGGACTCTTTTGCCTTTGGAACCTGTTGCAACTGGACAGCTACTCTCGTGATTACATGAAGGCAGATGATTGAATCTAAAATTTTGTCCCCTCTGTTCAAAAAAAAAAAAAAAATTTTGTCCCCTCTAGCCTCTAGGGAAAGAGATTTACATACACATCACAAGGTGTCATGGTCCAAAAGTTTGTTTCTTTACTATGATAGGGGCCTACACAGGTACGCCTACCAGCCTAAAAAAACAGTAGTGCTGGTTAAAAATGAGGGGCCCAAGTGACAGGCTAAACATAAAATTATAAGCCGAAGCCTGAACCTGCTACTGGTATCAGGTGATTTCTGGCTAGCAATATACACATCATTCTAGTTCGACAGGCCACCAACTTTACAAAAGGCTCACTCTCACTCGGTCCCTACTTGGTGAAATGAAAGAGCAAGGAATGCTGTAAATCCGTAGGCCAAGTATTACATACACCACAACAACAATGTAAAATGAGAAGGCAAGGGAAGAGTTAACGAGGTCAATCTTTTCATTTCATCTCGCACCACAAATGTGGGCGGTGGCTGTCTTCTTTTTTTTTTTTCTTGCTCTTGTAAGTGAGCCGGTGAGCCCAATTCCAGTGAGCCCAGTTCCAGAAATAGGTGGCACATCACTTAGCCCAGTTCGCTATTAAGGCTGCGTTTGATATGTAGGCATGGGACATGCGAATTGGGATAAAATTTTTTGGATAGTTAGTTCTGTGTTGTGGGTTTACTCAATGATGCCTGTACATTTTAATGCAATACTCATGTATAAAATTTTTAATAAAAAAGAGAAACATTGATGTATTTATATAATTTTTTGAATTTGAAGGTGTTGTATTATATAAGAATAATGTCTCTATTTTGTTGAGAGCTTCTCTTACTAGATTCAAATTCAAAATTACATTTAAACATGGAAAGTGTCTTCATCTCCAAAAATTTTCTTTATAAAATTCTCATGCTTTCCCCTTTTAATCTAGCCTTTTGAACAACCTCATCCCCTATTATTTACTCATCTCTTAGTTTTCAAGTTTTTAGTCGCACTAGTGTGCGTTTTTAGCGGGGTTCTTCCCCTTCCTTGAGTTGCTGTGAATTGTGTGAATAGCACTAGCGGCAACCAGTAGCATTGGCGGTGGCAGTAGACGGTGGTGAGGATACTGGCGAAGACGACCGACCGACCAGGGATTCAAGGATATTGATGGAGCTTGGGCTTATAAAAGCATATATCAACTAAATGTGGTCTCTGGTGAGATTAATAAGTGCTTTTGCAATAGATTGGACATAATTTTACCTTGTATAAATGCAATACCACTCACTGGAGTCATGCACCTTTATGATTTTTTTCTAGTTTTGCTCTAGCAATATTTGGATTAATTATCTTAATGTATTGTAATATTAGGCAGAACTTTGTATGTGTGGACAACTTTTAGATTGGGATAAAATTAAGGTTTGAAGCGATGATGATGTGTCGTTATATTTCAATCCTCAATTTATCAATTTATATTTTAATGATGTTTTAAAATAGGATGTGTACTGCAATATCTAGTTTAATATATATCTTCTATGTTTGTGGCGAAAAACATTTAAGGATAGGATGTTTTATTCAAAATAGAAGACACTTACAAAAGGACAGTTAAAAGTATAAAAAATACTAACAAAATCAGGAAGGACCAGATATAATTTTTATAGTGAGCCCAATAAAGAATTATTATTATTGTTATTATTATTATTATATTGATACTAAAAATTATTATATATTATATTAAAGACTTATATAAAAAGTTAAATTCAAGGGAGAGCAAATTTACATCATGGCAAGAACTTGGGCTAGTGTGCACTGTCCCATTGGACTTGTAGTGTGAAAAGAAATCCTAATACCCAAGATATTGAGTAGGCTCAATTACATAAGAAATGAAGCATGAATGCACTAAATAGGCCTATGGGGCCTAGAATTGACGATGCCCATTGTCCGTGTAGACAGTAGTAGCGACACATAAGCTGAATCGATCATTAGCCCAATTAGTGTGATTCAACTTTCTACGTTCCTCTTTCGTTTCTTCTCGTCCCTTCGGCCTTTTTGGGTAACCACATGCAATGCAAACATTTTGTTGGGCTTCAAACCGATGGTCAAAGCCCAGATTGTTAAAGGGCGTAGAATGCTTAAAATCTCAAAACTGGTCTAAACAACAGACGGTCCAATCTGAACGGTCGGGGTTTCTCGTTAAAATAATTGGGGCTAAATACCCTTCCAAACTATATATATACATATGATAATATTTTTTTCGATCAACAAATATATGATAATATTAAGAATCAGAGCTACGAAAATATTTCAGTTTACAAATCGTACCAGAATTGAGTGCTTCTCATTTGTGTCATCTAATTATTATTTGCAAAATTATTAGGTCTATCATGAGTAAAGTGTACAGTTTTAGAATATAAATGAAATTAACTTACAATATTTGGGCTTCCTTCTTTATACATATATCCTTTTTTTGTTTTTTAAGAAACCGTATATATCCCTTTTTATTTTGCTTGTATATCAAATAGAGTGACTTAGAGATTGCATATCGGACATCCTAAACACTGCACATATCCAAAGCCTCAACTACCATTATTTTATTTCTTAAGAGAGATTCAAACTTGTTAGCCTGGATTAATGCGGCAATAGAATATAACGAATTAATTAAAGGATGACTCAAGTTGCATTGTTTTTTTTTTGAACAACAGGAAGAAATTTTATTTATTAAGAACCACGATTACATAATAAACGAAAACATTACAAAGAATAAAAGGCAAAATACACAATACAACAAACCATGCTGCAATCCATGGTAGAAATCCCGAGCTGTAGGCCGTATGACCTGGTTGACGCTGCAAAAGCAGTTGAGATGGCAACCGTTGCGCTCGATACATAGTCCTGAATGGAATATTGAGGACATGTTCAGATCCATAGAGAACAAGCCAAGGTCCGCCCTTGGGAGTAAACACTTCACAAAAAACACCAAACTTCACACAACAATACAGATCCACGGTAAAGAGCCCCAAAAAACTCTTCTGTGTGGATAAAATTCCCATCTAGGGGTAGAGATCCTCAAAAAGAGGCACAATATCCCAATCCAAATCTAAAACAAGGGAGTAGATCTGGATGGGCACAATTATTCATCCTAACAAGGAGACACAAACAGTGAGAGCAAGAAAGAAAAGGAAACAGAAAAAGGAAAGAGATGAAGGGGCTTACCGTCGGGCTGAGGAGCACCAACGGCAGCCCCTGGTTTTGGAAAGCAGAGAGGTTTTTGCTTAAGAGAGAGAAGAAAGAGAGAGTGGGTAGTAGTGTAATGTTAGTATGTGTGTTTTTTTCCTCAAGTTGCATTGTTGGTTCCTCAGTTGTTGTTAACTGGCCGGGAAAGCGATGCACATGCAAGATAACATAAAAGCAAAACAAATATTGATGGTGATCTATGACTAATTAGTAGAATAACTGTTGGGTTATATATTCGATGTGAAGGCAACGTTTGGGGTGTTTGGTTTTAATAATTATCTATGACACGACTTTAAATTTGTTTATTCGTGAAAATTAAGTTGTCTTACTTCTCTTCTAGATGGTCTTCTCCTTATTTTTTTTTTCTTTATTATGAATGGTTTGTTGACTATAAGAACAGGAATGCATGACTTCCCCCCAACCAGTTAAAAAAAAAACAAAAAGAGAAAGGAAAAAAAAATACTATACAAGAACGGCCGGAATCTCCAACTTGAAAGTCACAGATGTTTGAAAATGGAGTGACCATATATTATATAGCGTAGTTGAGCAAAACAATATATTATATAGCGTAAATCTCTTCTAGATGGGCGACTAAAATGTGATGTAAAGCAAGTTAGAGTAATTTAATCCACCCTAATGAGGGAAACATCCAATTAAATTAGAACCAACAAGTGAAATTCGATATTGGTCATTTTTCTGCTTAAAAATTTGCGATATTGGTCAAAAGAGTAGAGGAAGCGCCCTGTTCTTGCATGCTAATTCATTCATGCATACAACAAGCTGAGCTGCCAAGAAATCAATCCCTGGATTAAATTATCACAAATAAATTAGCCTTAGATAATCAACTACCTTCTTTTGAGAATTAGATAATCAACTGCCTTAATTAGCGATAGACAGGCTAAAACCGTGTTAGATAATACCATATCTTTTTTAAGTATTCCCACATTTTATGCATGGCTCCAATATGTCAATGATCTACGAAGATATAATAATAGCGTGGGCTAGATTCCCGGCGTCATTAAATCATCCAAGTCTTTCATTATTTAATCGAGAATATACCAAAAATTTTGTCCACGAGCATAAATTTAGCAATTATTACTCTGCAACCATAAAGAGTGATATAATTGGTTTTTTTCAGGAAATTAGCTTATGGCCCCGGTATTGGTATATACGAATTAGAAAAAGAGTTTTAATGATTTCACTCCTTTCCCTAATATTGTACAAAGATGTTATCAACAATAATTACAAGTAGTCCTAGGTTTCTCTAGATTTTCTCTGTCTCTCTAGAAACAGTAAAACCCTACCCGCCTAGGGTTTTCCTACTTTCTTGGAGGGTTTTGTCTTGTTTTTTGCAGGTTTCTTCTCTCAATTATTCCAGTTTCTTCGTCCTGTTCTACAGGTTTTTTGGTTCAGTGACATAATGGTTTCGTCGCAAGGTCTGGAGGAAGCCGGGGAAGGAGAGGAGCAAGGTGGGGAGATTCAGGTACCGACAGAGCAGTTGCGGATGCACAGTGTAGTCACTGTAGGCAGGTGACTACACTGGCTTCCTATAAAAGAACAAAAAAACAAGATTAGCCCCTTAAGTTTTTAACCCAAAAAATCTATTTGTTTTATTTTTGCCTACATTGAATTAAGAAAAAAATAAATAAAAGCCCAAGACATAAACCTAGCCCAAACTATAAAACCTAGAAAGCCTGTTATACAACTTTGTTTCTTTTAAGCAGTAAGCGTGTTATACAAATACAAGTAGGTGGTTTTGTTGGTTGAGGGAGTTATAAATACCTTTATAAATTTATTGTTAATGACCTCTCTTCCTCTTTCTTCTATTTATTTCTTACCAATTTATTTTCCTTCTCACCTTCAGTTTTCCAAGACTCTTCACACCAACACAAGTGAATTAAGGTAATTCACTACTAATTTCTGGCCCGTTTCTTACGGAAATTGCTTACGGAAGCCCCGCGGTAAGAAAGCCGTAAGCAATTGCTTAAAATTGCTTACGGACCAGTAACCAATTGCTTACGGACTGGGTTTTTTCCATTTTAAATCATATTTGTCTTAATAGTTACGGATTTCTTACGGAAGAGCCGTAAGAAAGGAGTGCTAACAGTTCACTTACCAATCTATCGGTAAGCAAATGGTTGAAAATAATCCTTACCAATTCCCGTACGGTTGAACGGTAAGGAAAATGTAAAGTATGAAAAAAAATTTCCCTACAGGCACAATTGTTTCCCTCCCTCTGAAAATTTCACTCCCTCCCAATCTCACACAAAAATCCCCAACTTCACAAAACCTACACCGAATCCCGCGCCTCCTCCTCCCCCACATCCCTCCACTTCCTCACCTCCTCTGTCAAGTCGCTCCTCTTCCCCTCCTCCAAACCCTCTCCACCGCCTCCAAATACTTCCCTTCTCCTCCTCCTCCTCCTCCTCCCCTCCTCCAAACCCTCTCCACCGCCGCCTCGCCTCCGTCGCCTTCACCCCTCCTCCCTCCACCAGGTCAAGCTCCTCCACCACCTCCATCCACTCCAGCAGCTCCTCCGGGACGGAACCGCCCTCGACCTCCCCCTTGATCGAGCGGAGCACCATCGTCTTCTTGAGCCGCCGGCCGACCCCGGAGACGAGAATCACTTCTCAGTCCTATCTGGTATTCATACTTGGTAATATAAAGATGACATCTTTTCAATCCTTCTTTTCATTCTCTTTTGTTTTTTGTTTCCTTCTAATCTCTCAGTAATTGCTTCTCTTCTTTTTCTTCTCATTCTCGCAATCCCAGAAAGTTTTTAAGCAACATATCGATTCTCTCGTCCTTCTCCCCCCTTTACTTGCCTTAGTGCTCTTGCTTTTTAAGCATATATACCTATGCAATTGATTCACTGACATATGGGTTCTCACCCTTGTTGTTATTGTTGTTGTGGTGTAAGTGTTTGTTGGATTGGTGGTCATGGCTCTAATGGGTCGGTCATGGTCATGCCTTGATGTTTTGATTTTGGTTGATTATGGTACCAGTGAATTGAGTTAAGTCATTAGAATGATTCATCTGCTAAGTTATAGTCTACCCTTCATACTCTTACAAAATTGCAATTACTTTATTTTGTTGCCACAGCAGATGTGATGATTTCTTTCTCTTTACTTATGCAGCAACAGCATCCACATTATTTTCACATCCCAGTTACTTGATATCTGGTTATTCATCAGTAAGTCAACACCATCTATCTCTCTCTCTGCTCTGTTTTCTTGTTGAGTTTATTTTTTCATGCTATTCAGCTGGATTAAACAGTTTTTGCGCCTACGACACATCCAGGAAGCTGTTGCTTCGAATTTCCGGGAACGAGGAAACTACCAATTTTGAGCGGTTCATTGCTGGTGCAGCCGCTGGCATTACTGCAACTGTCCTCTGTTCGCCCCTTGACACGGTGAGTCAGAGCTTCAAGTTCTTAGTGCTGCTATTGTTTTGCTTGGTTGGAGTGGGTTATATTTTTTTTTGTTTTCTGTATGCTATAGTCGGAGCTAGTTGTTAGAAGCAGATAGAAGCAGCCACATCTTTATTCCCATCTCTCCTCTCCCTGTGTTTTTTTTTTTTTTTTTTTTTTTTTTCTGGTGGGCTGCATTTAATCCGCATTTCTGTCATTGTAAGAGCACAATCAAATATGGTTGAACTATTTCTTACCAGTTGAAATAAGAGATAGCAAGTAGCCAAGGACGGGTGCAGCATTTGGTTTACCGCCAAAGTACGCATTTTTTCTTAGATTTTATGGCCATTTCTTTTTTTATTTACATTTTATAGCTGGCTAATTTTAACAGCTGCCATGTGAATAGGTTAGAATGTACATTTCTTGTATGGTTTGTTAAAAATGACTTAATGTAACCATAGCAATTGAATGCCACCAGTGGGCATGTTTATGTTTCTCTTTTCATGTGTATTTAAGCAATGGGCTCGTTATTCTCATTGATTTACTTCCAATTTTTTTCTTTTGGGTTAGTGACTTACCTAAGTGATCTCTTGCATTCAGAGAAACGCAACAGCAGTAGAAAGGATCACCATAAACCTCCTGGTATGTCATCCACCAATCACCCCATTTTATGCTCTAATTTTCTGACATTGCAATGCTCCTCTGAAACTTTACTTATCCCAAAATGAAAATAAAGTGAAGGCTTAATATATTCCGGATTGTGAATCTTCTGGTACGTTTGCTTGGTGGATGCTTGATATGAGCTGCTGAAAGTGTTTTTTTTTTTTTTTTTGTCGAAGCTGCTGAAAGTATTTGTTTGCATCTGAATTATACTTTAGCAAAAAAAGAAAAGAAATGTGAATTATATGCTAAGAATTTTATGTAATGCTTTGTAGGGAGTAATGTCTAGTAATCGAACATGGATGTACCGTAGGCTAAATAACGATGGTAGTCTCCATGATGAATTTAGAGCCGGTGTGGATAAGTTTTTGGACTTTGCTTTCTCTCAAACTGATTTGGTTAGCGAAGGAAAAGTTCGGTGTCCATGTAGGAGGTGTAAGAATAAAAAATTGTTTGGCCGAGATGATATACATATTCATCTATGGACCAAAGGTTTTTTAGAAGATTATCACTGGTGGCATGCTCATGGAGAAAATTACAATGATTCAATACATGGTGGAGGAGCACATTGTGATGGTCATGATAACCATGAGGCGTCCTCTAATATTACTAACGACATGAGGGGGATGATTTTTGACTTAGCTGGCCCTAATGCGACACATTTGCATAGTCCACATCAGCAAGAAGAGGATCCCAACCCGGAAGCACAAAGGTTCTATGATGCATTGGCAGCAAATGGCACTCCTTTGTGGGATGGATGTGAAAGCCATAGTCAACTCTCTGCAGTTACTCGTATGTTGCATTGCAAGTCCCATTGCAAGTTATCGAATTACCAATATGATTTCATTACTGAAATGGTAATGGAAATGCTTCCGCCTGGGCATCAGCTGGCATCCAACTACAATGCAGCAAAGAAATTAGTAAAGAGTTCGGGGTTAAGTTATGAGAAGATCGAGATGTGCAAGAACTTCTGCATGTTGTTTTACAAGGAGACTTCTCACTTGCTAGAATTTTCTGTGTGTGAAGAACCACGGTATAAGCGAGAAGGTGCTAAGAAATTCATTCCCCACAAGGAGATGGTGTACTTCCCACTAACCCCACGTCTTCAGAGATTGTTTATGGCAGAACCAACAACAAAACACATGACGTGGCATGCTTTCAACCCTCCTGATGAAATAGGAAAAATGTGTCACCCAGCGCACAGCGAGGCTTGGAGACATTTTAATGAGAGGCACCCTCAGTTTGCAGCTGAACCAAGGAATGTACGGTTGGGTTTATGCACGGATGGGTTTAATCCATTCAGCTCAAACAGGAGATCGTATTCTTGCTGGCCGGTAATTACCACAGTGTATAATTTGCCCCCTGGCATGTGCATGAAGCCACAATTTCTTTTCCTTACTATGCTGATTCCTGGGCCCAAAAGTCCCTCTCGAAATATTGATGTTTGCTTAAGGCCACTTATTGATGAGTTGAAAATGTTGTGGGAATTTGGAGTTCAAACCTACGATAGAAGTAAGAAACAGAACTTTCAAATGCGTGTAGCACTTTTATGGACCATTAATGATTTTCCTGCGTACGCTATGTTGTCTGGGTGGAGTACACATGGAAAGCTTGCTTGTCCATATTGTATGGAGAAGACAAAAGCATTCACATTACCAGCAGGAGGCAAAGCATCATTCTTTGATTGTCATCGACGATTCTTACCAATGAATCATCCATTCAGGAATCAAAGGGACAATTTTTTGAAGAACAAAGTTGAGAAGGATGGTCCAATTGAATATCGTTCTGGTGAAGAGATCTATGCAACAGTGGTTAACCTTCCTCCTATCAAATTTGGGTTTCCTTTTGCCAAGGAAAACATTGCTGGTTTGGGTAGGACACATAACTGGAAGAAAACAAGTATCTTTTTTGAGTTGGAGTATTGGAAGACCTTGCTGATCAGGCATAATTTAGACGTCATGCATATCGAAAAGAACGTTTTTGACAATGTGTTCAACACTGTTATGAACATTAGTGGCAAAACAAAGGATAATTTTAAGTCTAGAAGGGACTTGGAGGAGTTTTGTGATCGCCCACGTCAATACATATTTGAAGAGAATGGCAAGTCAATGATGCCACGAGCTCCTTATGCATTGCCAAGAGATGATCAACAACGTGTGTATAGGTGGTTGAAGAATTTGAAGTTACCAGATGGATATGCTTCCAACATTGCGAATAGTGTTAATTTGGAGGCTGGAACACTGTATGGATTGAAGTCTCATGACTGTCATATTCTTCTTGAGCGATTGATTCCTATTGCATTTCGCGGTTTGCTCCCACTTCCTATTTGGGAAGCATTGACAGAATTAAGCTTCTACTTCAAAGATTTGTGTTCTACTGTTCTTCACGTTGAACACATGGAGATGTTAGAGAAGCAGATTGTGGAGATCTTGTGCAAATTGGAGAAGATATTTCCACCAAGCTTCTTTGATTCTATGGAGCATATAACAATGCATACCGCATTTGAGGCTAGAATTGCCGGTCCAGTTCAATACCGCTGGATGTACCCCTTTGAAAGGTAAATAATAATTTACTTAATCTACAATATTAAAGGTATTACAAGTTCGTGAACATATTTTCCATATGCAGATATATATTTTATTTGAAGAACATGGTACGAAACAAATCTGCAGTGGAAGGATCTATCATGAATGCTTACCTTATGGACGAAATATCTTGGTTTTGCACTTATTATTTCAAGGATGAAATTCAAGCAAAGATACGTAGGCATCCCAGAAATGATGATGGGGGAGAAAGGAGTTGTAATCACAGTCCACTCTCGATCTTTAATCATCCTGGGCGTCCTCTACGAGATGTAGGGACTACCAAGCAATTGTCGGAGAAAGAGATGGGATTGATATCTAGATATATTTTGTTGAACTGTGCTGAAATCACACCTTATCTAGAGTAAGTAATTCCTTAATACTTAGTTATCTTATCATAGCCTTAGGTTTTTTCTTGGTAACTTACCCATATATTGTATAGGGTCTTTGAGACAACTGTGAGAAGACAATTTCCAAATATTACTGAAAATGCAATGGAGGTACAACGAAACGAAAACTTTGCTCCTTGGTTGGTAAATTGGGTGAGGTTCTTTTCTGATATTTTAGGATATCACGTATTTAGTCAAATTATATAATTCTTTGTTTTAAGAATGTAACTACGGTCTGTTTATGTAGATGCGAAAATATCAGCATCATGAGAACTATGATAAGCGCATACAACATCTTGCATATGGTCCAGGGCATGATGCGATATCATACAAAGGATACTATGTAAACGGTTACAAGTTTGAAGTTAAAAACACATCTGAGCATAAGGCAACATTAAACTACGGTGTTTGTGTGAAAGGAAGTACTCACGGTGGTGCTGAAGGTGACTACTATGGAGTAATTAAAGAGATCTTAGAGGTGGAATATCTTCGAGATGTAGATGGAGATGGAGATGGGAAAGGGGATAAAGTGGTAGTGTTCAACTGTGATTGGTATGACACAAGGCACACTTCAAGGGCAATGAGAGTACATAGGTCTGGGTTAGTTGATATCAGGCATGCGCAAAAGTTGTACACCAACGACACCTATGTACTTGCCGAACAATGTCATCAAGTGTACTTTTGTCCATATGCTGCTGGATCTTTAAGTGACCGGGTAGCAGTGTGCAAAACAAGTCCAAAACAAAGATATAATGTACCCACCATGCCTTTGCAAAGTAATGGAGATCAAGAAGAACCATTTCAGCAAATGGAATCTGAACAACCTCTAAATGTCCAAGTTTCTGATAGAAATGATGCGGATACTCACATTTTGAATGATTTATATGATGTTGCTATAGTTGAAGAGCATGAAATTGCATCCTTAGGCATGGTTGTTGATAGTGAGGATGAGAGTGAGGAAGAACAATTAGCTGATGAAGAAGAATTTATGCAACATATGGTAGAGAACTTTGATGAACCATTATATACAATTCATAGTGACGATGATATATGGTAAGTTTAGATTTGCACTTGAGTTATAGACATGTGTTAATGCATATTATTATGTTGCTGCAATGACATATTTCATGGCCTTAAAAATCTATTTGAAGTGAGAATTAGTTAGTATTTTGCAGAATTAGTTATCCAAGTTTCCAACATCTTGTTTATCGCATGTGCAGATATGGAAAGACAAAGCAACGAGAACAATCAATCTGATGCTTACCGTCCTCAACTAGAGCATTTAATGACTGATCATGACGCTTTTGGGACAGCCATGGGTTTAGAAAATCAAAGAGTTGAAGAAAATGACAGAGAAGAAGCTGCAGGTTATGACCATGCCTCTAATCAAGGAGATGTCGATGCTGTATCTGTTCAAGGAAGCGCACGAGATGAGCAAACAAATAATAATGGAAAGGAGCATCTCCCTATCGATAAAGAAAAAACAGTGTACGTAATTATTATCACAAAAATAGGAATTTGTTAAGTATTTTGCATGTATTAGTTAGAGTTGAGCCACTTAGAATATTATCTGATTTCTGCTTTACATTCTCTTATCTCTGTGTTTTTCAATGAACTAGTTGAATGATTGTGTGTGCCTAGCCACATTCGATTGTTGCTGAACAAAATTGAAGTTACTCAGTTTGTTCTTGTGGTACAATGCCTCTCTGTGGGATTGAGTTCTGGGTTGTTTCTTTGTTATGATTTGACATTTTTAGCATGTCAAAGCATTCTGTAAGTGCATGCAGGATAGTGGAATGACATGTTAAAGTATTCTGTATGTGCATGTATGTTAAAGCATTCTGCTTCTAATTACCCTTGCTTAACTTTTTTCTTTTTGTTTCCATTTCAATAGATAATGCATCCTTTTGATTCTTGGCCAATTAAAATATGTCAGCAGCTTATGGGAGACATATATATGCCATCTACATGTATTAAATTAAAATCTGTCATGGAGTACCAAATGCTATTGTGTACTCGTTAAAATTCATGTACAAACTCCTCCATAATTCATAAATTTGTGACTCTCATACATTACGAAAATTTGCAGGTTTGTTAATCCTCAACATAATCGTAAGATAACTAAGGACATAAAGAATTTTTACAAGGAAGCATGGCTGAAATGGGAACTAGTGGATAAGGATGTGCGTTATGCACTTTGGAAGAAATTTGAGGTTGGTTTCAGTTTCGTCATCTTTAAATGCAAATTTTTGTCAATACATGTCTTAAACTAATTTATGATTATGAAAATTGTAGTTTCGTCATCTTTAAATGCAAATTTTGGTCAATACATGTCTTAAACTAATTTATGATTATGCAAATTGTAGGGTAGACATTATTGGGATGCTTCAATCACCACTGAAGAGGTTCATTCTATATATACAAGTACAGCAGCTGCAAAATTGAGTAGCAACTTATATCATGCAAGGAAAAACGCAGAAGAAAAGTCAAAAAAGAAAGAGCCACATGACATTAAGGAGCATGGTCCTGCTTGGATTCCTAAAGCTGCATGGGTTCAACTTTGTGAACATTGGGCTACTGAAGAATGGAAGAAAAAATCAGCCACCAATAGTGCAAACCGTCTTTCCCAAAAAAATGGAACATTAGCCAGACATTCAGCAGGCTCTAACTCATTTAAGACCTTGAAGCATAAGTTGGTAAGCTAAAGAATATATCTTCCACATTGTTACTTGAGTACATAATGATCTTTCTACTTTTATATATATTTATTTTTTCCCTTTCAGGAGCGAGATAAAGGCAAGGAAATCACACAAATTGAGTTGTTTGATGAAACCCATAAAAGGAAGAGTGATGGAGAATATCTAGATCCTAAGATTAAAACAATCAAGGTAAGTAATTTGCTCCCTCCTTATTTCCTTTTTCGGTTTCTCTATTTATTAATAGAATAACTTTCCACACATAATTTTTGAGATGATAAAAGTTCCCATTATATGTATTGTTTGGCTTTAAATTTTGGGTGTTGGTCATAAGTATTCTAGATGTTTTTGTTCCAGAAGAAGCAGTCGCTTTCCACAGTTGATTTCCCTCCTTAAACCACTTAACCACTTGGACATACATAGTCAACAGAACTTCAAAGAATGCATACTCAATGCACACGTGTCATTCATTTATATAATTGAATTCATATACTTATAATACACTTGCGTGATGTTTAATAATTCTATTTTATCGTGTACATCCACTCTGAACACATAACATTGTGTAAAAGAATATGTGTATACATGATTGGTGGCTTGTAGAGTCTATGACAACCAGGGAAACTAATTGTTTATATCCTAGTGTTGCCCTTTTCGTACCATGGATATTCTTTTGTTCCTGCCAGGAAGTAAGTCCCATATGTACAACAGAGTGAATGCACAGAATGTGTTTTTTTTCTTAGCATTCCAAGAAATGTGAATTATGCCATATTTTTTACATGGCTGTTAACTGTTATGAATTATAATTAGTGCATATGGTTGTTCCTGCCAGCAAGTAAGTCCCATATGTACAACAGAGTGAATGCACAGAATGTGTTTTTTTTCTTAGCATTCCAAGAAATGTGAATTATGCCATATTTTTTACATGGCTGTTAACTGTTATGAATTATAATTAGTGCATATGGTTGTTCCTGCCAGCAAGTAACTAAATGCTCTCATGCACAGAATTTGTTTGCATTTGAATTGTACTTTAGTATAAAGAGAAATGTGAATCATGTATTTGTTTTACATGGCTGTTAAATGTTTTGCTTTTCTTTGTGCTTTGTTGTAGGATAAATATATTGAAGGGCTCAAATCCAAATATGGGGAAGATTTATCAAATGCCCCATCTATTGATCGTTCGTTATGGTTGGATTCTGTTGGAGGTATCAAAAAGGGTAGAGTGTTTGGGTCTGGAGAGCCAAGTAGGAAGTTTACAGAATCAATATATTCTAATGGTTCTGTAACTTCACTAAAGGTTGTTGGAGAGGAGCCATTTGAAGTTATTGTTCAGCGGGAGATTAATGCAGTCAAGGAACAACTGCTGGATACTGTCAAGGAGCAGATAGTGGACACGGTAAAAGACACCGTCAAGTGTCAAATTTCAGACACAATAAGGTCTGAAATGAGCGAACACTTTGGGCAGATGATGCAGATGTTTTTAGCTCAAATGAACCCGCAGTTTCGGGCCTCTGAATATGTAACACGACCAGCGGTGATGCCTTGTGGAACTCGCCCTCTTGAGCAGCAGCAGTGGACAAACCTTCCATTTGGTCACTTGTCTTTTACCGGGCAGCAACAAATGATGCATACTGTAGGTGCTTCTTCATCACAGCCATGGCAACAAGCACTTTCAAGCTCAATGCCGACTTTTCCGAGTGTCTCTACAGCTGCTCCTCCAGTTGATCAACCAACATATGTCAATTTTCCCAACTCTATCCCAATGCCAAGTGGTCCTCCACCTCGCCCTGCTTCGAAGAACAATTCTGCAGGTTCTCACCAATCAACACATTGATTTATTAACTTGTATTATTATGTTGTTTTAGTGGCTTTACGTTTTATTTCATTAAGGCAAGGAACTTGGTGCCTGCATGTATTTGTGTTGAGAATTTCAAATTATTTAGAATAATGTCAGATTGTATGTTAACTTTGATTAATTAAGGTGTTGAATGTTTGCATTTATCAATATTGGATTTGTGTTCTAATGTTTGCATTTTTTGTGTTGTTTCTGGCTTCATGCATTTCTGGGTTTCTGGGTGTCTGCGTGTTGGGTGTTGGTGTTTCTGGGTTCATGCATTTCATGCGTTTATTTTTTTTTAAAATTTATTTATTTTTTCTTACGGGCTACTTACGGATTTGTTACCATGAATGATTGTAAGTACAGTTCTTTCTTACCGATTACTTACCGTTTCCTTACGGAAAAATTATATACGACTGGGGCCCACTGATTGTCTTTTTAAGGAATACTTACCATTTCCTTACGGATAAAAGCCGTAAGGAACGCTTGCTTACCGTTTACTTACAGAATCCTTACAGATTGCAATTTACTTACGAACGGTTTGCTTACGGACGGTGCCCGTAAGGAAACGGAAAGCAAATGGTAAGAAACGTTTTTCCCGTAAGGAATGCGTAAGCAATCGATAAGAAAACATTGTTTTCTTACCGATTGCTTACGGGGGGCTGCCCAAAGAAACAGGCCAGAAATTGGTAGTGATTCTTTATTTTAATTCTAATATGATAAAGATTTTATTTACACTATTAGTTTACAGTTTGAATTTAATTTTTTTTAATGAAAGAAAGACAATCGTTAAAAAAGAATGAAAGAAAGCTTTGAGTTGTATTCAATTTTCCTTTTTTTATGAAATAAAGAAAATCCTTTAAAAAATTTGAAAGAAAGACAATAGTAGTTAGTTAATTTGTTGCTTTCTTTTATTTCTTTATTAATTCAATTATACAGTATATTAATAAGTAACGATTTTCTAATTTTTTCTTCTAGTGATGGAAAGGTATTTTCAAAGAACATCATCAAAAGCCGCTTATGTGATCCGATGAGCGATGAATTATTACATAATTGTTTGATTACATATGTTTAAAAAGATGTATTTAATCACATTGAAAATGAACAAATAATTCAACATTTAATTTATTTTCATATTAAATCGTGTAATTCTTATATGTAGTTATGGATTCTAGAATTATTTGTACTGGTTTTTTTTTTGCCTACACTGGAAAAAATTCCTGGATCCGCCACTGCGACAGAGAATGATGTTCTTGTGCTCCCTGATGAACCCGATGAGTCGCCCATCCAGATTTCGAGATGCCTGGTTGGTCGCCTTTGGACAGAAAGGAATTTCAACGCGAACGCCTTGCTTCGCACGATTACGTCTGTATGGAATCTGCGAAAAGGGGTTGAAGCGTCGGAAATAGGGACGAATCTATTTTTGTTCCAATTCAATGATGATAGGGATATCGAAAGAGTACTGGAATGGGAGCCATGGCACTTCGATAAAAACATTCTGGTGTTGGAAGATATTTCGGGGGACGAACAGCCTCGTCGATTAACCCTTCACACACCCCGATATGGGTACACCTGTGTGACGTGCCTTTGCGCCTGAGATCAGAAAAGTTTATTTCCTAGATTGCTCGTATGGTTAGGGAATTCATGTATCTTGAATCCAGCACTCTCTCGGCAAAGTCCAAAATCATCCAGGTACGTATAAAGTTGGATCTATCTCTTCCTTTGAAAACGAAGATTAAAGTGCAGATAGGGCAGGGGAAGACGATTACAATCCCGGTGAAATATGATAGACTACCCAATTTTTGTTTCACTTGTGGCCGGTTGGGACATACATTGAGGGATTGTGATGATTTTCTGGATGAGGATGGTGAAGGAGAGACACCGGTGTATGGGGACTTCCTGAGAGCATCGCCTGTGCGTAGAACTGTGGCATTGTCAGTTGCGGCGCGTAAGAATCCGCATGAAACTATTCACAAAAATTTATTCCATAGCCCTTCTGGTTCAAGGGTGCAACGAGATGAGGATGAGCAGGAAGTGATGGATCAAAGGGAGGGGAGTGTGCGTTTTGAAGGGAAGTCTTCGACAGGCTCTGTTGGAAATCTGACGTCAGTTGTGGAGATCTTGGGGAAGATGACAGTAGTGGAGACTCCACCAGATACTGAGCTAGCAGAGGTTGTAGAGCCAAGGATTTCCAATGTGGGTACAAGAAATCAAAATGCAGGGGCTGTAACTGTTCTGCAGAAGGATTCTCTAGCGTTACCAAGGGGTGCCCAGTCAGATTTGCACCAGGATGAGCACCATGGACCCGACAAGGTGTTTATGGAGCCACCACAGGACACCCATAAAACCCAACATCCATCTGACATACCACTTTCAACCACACCCACTATTCGCCCAACTACAAACCCAACTCCTCAACCTAATTCAATCCCTCCAACCCAGCCCAGCTCGGTGCCAGCCCAACACACTATCCTGCAAGAAACCATAACTATTATTGATCCCACCCTGTCACCTGCAGACTCGGTTCCTTCACCCATCCCTTATCCCACACCCTCAGCCATTCCCATTTCCACTTCATCAGTAGCACGTACCGAGTTCCCAATTACACCCACCCTTACAACCATACCTAGCCCCACTAATCATTCTTCCCCTAAGAATGACCGTCTCATGAACAACCTTGATGCTACTAATTATTACTCATCTGGGGGTGATGGGGACCTCAACAAGCCGAACCCAATTGCAGGTCCGCGCACTACCAAGTGGAAACGGATGGCTCGTTAATCAGAAAGGCTGACAAGGGGACTACCGGTACCTGTAGGGAAGAAGCGAGAAAAGGATTCAGATGTGGAGGATATGGAATATGAGTTTTATATGGAGACTAAGAAGGGTAGGAGCGCACTTATTGGACCAGCGGCGGAGACTGCGGAGCAGTCCTGCCGATCACTATGAATCTCATATCCTGGAACTGTTGCGGGCTTGAGAACCAAACGACAGTTCGTGCTCTTAGGCGATTGATTCGCTATCAAGATCCCAGTATGTTGTTTCTTATGGAAACTCGTTTAAAGTCTTTTGAAGTTGATAGAATTAGAGATAGTTTAGGATTTAATTTTGGAATAAGTGTGGATTGTGATGGGGTTGGGAGGCAGCGAAGTGGAGGGATTTCATTATGGTGGAGGGACCATTTAGTTGTATCGTTGAGGTCATTCTCTCTTCAACATATGGATGTGACAGTGTCGGGAGTTGAGTTCCAGGCTGATTGGAGGTGTAACGGTATATATGGGTGGCCAGAGACAGAGAATAAGCATCTCAGATGGGCATTAATTGATGAACTTGGTTCGCAAGACCCGGGATCGTGGTTGATGTGTGGAGATTTCAATGAAATATTATTCCATGCTGAAAAGGAGGGTAGAGCAGTTCGAGATTTCAACCAGATGGAAGCCTTCCATGTGGCCTTGAACAACTCGGACCTAGAAGACCTGGGATATAAGGGATACCCGTATACGTGGATCAAGATGCGAGATGGGTAGATTTGGATACAGGAGAGACTGGACAGATTTGTTGCAAACCCAGTATGGAAAAGCTTATTTGCTCTTGTTTAGATCACCCACTTATTGCGGTTGCGGTCAGATCATCACCCTATCCAATTGAGTATTCAACGAGACAATCAAAGGCCTGAACCAAAACCAAACATATTCAGATTTGAATCCATTTGGACTGATAATCCCGATTGTAGCCAAATAATAGAACAATCCTGGCAGTACTATCAAAACTCAGCATCAGGTTTTTCGGATTGTATGGCCAATTTTGGTGCAATGTTGAGTTTTTGGAACCACAATACGGTTGGTAATATATCAACCAAAATTAAGAAACTGTCCCGACAATTGTCTCGGACCCAACAAGCTGATTATAGGGCCGGGAATGTTGGGGAGAGTGGCAATATGGCGGTGGAGTTGGAGCATCTTCTTGCTACCGAGGAGAAGCTGTGGTTGCAGAGGTCGAGGGTCAATTGGCTTAGAGAAGGGGATAAAAACACTGGGGTTTTTCATATGAAAGCATCACAGAGGAAGAAAAGGAATACTATTAAAGGGCTGAAGGATTCTGGGGGTCGAATGTGGACGATTCATGAGGGGATTAGCAGTGTGGTATTATAATACTATCAGGACCTGTTTCGTTCTTTAGAGCCAAGTGAGATTCCTTATGTCACTGAACTATTAGAAGCTCGGGTAACTGCGGAGATGAACGGCAGACTGCTAAGGCCATTCACTCCAGGAGAGATTCGTGAAGCTCTAGGCCAAATGCTCCCAACCAAAGCTCCCGGACCAGACGGTATGCCTGCTCTTTTTTATCAAATTTTTTGGCATATTGTTGGGTCTGATGTCCTTCTCTTGTTCTTAATATTCTAAACAATAAATTGTCACCTGAGGACATAAACACAACTCATATAGTGATGATCCCCAAGATAGCCAAACCTACACTCCCTGAACACTATCGACCTATAAGCCTGTGTAATGTAATCTTTGAACTAGTTACGAAGACGATAGCAAACCGACTGAAAACCATCCTACCTCATATTATTAGTCAAAACCAAAGTGCCTTTGTCCCTGGTAGACTGATCACTGATAATGCTTTGGTTGCTTTTGAGACCTTTCATTATATGAAAAAGAAGAAATCGGGTAGGCAGGGTTATTGTGCTCTAAAACTAGATATGAGTAAGGCTTACGACCGGGTAGAATGGGGTTTTTTGGAAGCCTTTATGCTTAGATTGGGTTTTGATAAGGAGTGGGTCAATTTAGTGATGAGATGTGTCAATACAACATCTTTTGTGGTGAGAGTAAATGGTGTCCCTACTGATATTTTTCATCCCTCACGAGGTCTCCGTCAAGGGGACCCGTTGTCTCCTTATCTTTTCCTGCTTTGTGCAGAGAGCCTCTCAAATCTCATCATAGTTGCCGAAAGGAGGGGTGAGTTACATGGCATTTCCATTTGCAGAAGAGCTCCAGCTTTTTCTCACCTATTCTTTACAGATGATAGTATTCTCTTTGCGAGATCAACTGCTCGGGAGATTGAGGCTGTGAAGAGCATTTTGGAAAAATATGAGCTAGCATCGGAGCAAAAAATCAACTTTGACAAATCTGAGATTTCTTTTAGCCCGAAATGTACCACATGAGACCCAAATTTTATTAGAGTAGAGGCTTGGAGTAAAGGCTGTGGAATCTCATTCCAAGTACCTAGGTTTGCCTACGGTTATTGGGAGGTCAAAGAAGCATGTTTTTGCAATGGTGAAGGATCGTATTTGGAAGAAGCTAAAGAATTGGAAGGAGAAATCTTTGTTTGCTGCAGGTAAGGAGGTATTGATTAAAGCTGTTGCACAGGCCATCCCTACATATGTGATGCAATGTTTCTTGCTTTCGGTCACTTTATGTCAAGAAATAGAGGCAATCATTGCAAGATTCTGGTGGGGGCAGAAGAAGGAAGAACGAAGAATCCACTAGTTAAGCTGGAGTAGGCTGTGCACGCAGAAAAAATCTGGCGGGATGGGATTCCGGGATCTCCAATGCTTCAACCAGGCCCTCTTAGCTAAGCAGTGTTGGCAGATTGTACAAGGTGAGGGCTCTCTTCTGGGATGGATTCTTAAGGCCAAATACTTCCACTCTGGCACAATACTGCAAGCTCAAAAGCATAATGCCCAGAGCTACACTTTCCGTAGTATTTTGGCTGGTAAGGATCTTCTTCTCAAGGGGCTTTGCTGGAGAGTTGGTAACGGTACATCTATAAACATTTGGACCGATTGTTGGTTACCAGGGATGGCAACTGGCCGAGTCACTTCGCCACCATGAGTTTTCGATGTTGATGCCCGCGTAAGTGATCTCATTGATCAGACTACAATGGACTGGAAGGCACAACTGGTGGATACAGTGTTTTCGAGTACAGAAGCGGTTGTGATCAAAACCATTCCTCTTAGTGTTTCAACTCCCCTGACGCATATATGTGGCATTTCACGAAACAGGGCCCCTTCACGGTTAGAAGTGCATACTGGGCAGCGATCGAGGCTAAACAGGCTAATATGACGGGTTCAGGTGTTCAGGCGCAGGGACAACCATTTAATTAGAAGCTTTTGTGGTCACTCAATCTGCCTCCAAAAGTCAAACAATTTTGGTGGAGAGCTTGTCGTAATATCCTACCTACCCGGGACAAGCTTATTCGTAGGGGGGTCCCCTGTCCGGCGATCTGTGACAGATGCACCTCTCTAAATGAGGATATAGCTCATACCTTGTTGAGTTGTGTAAAATCAATGGAGGTATGGAGCCAGTCGCCTATTGCTAATGAGGTACTCCCTTTCTTACCTGGTGATTTTCAATCCTTTGTGGCCTATCTATTCTCATAAGCCGAGGAAAATGTTATTGAGCAAGCAGTTATAACCTGGGCAATATGGTTTTCCAGAAACCAGTTACACTTCCAGGCAAAGGTTATTCCAGCTGCACAGATTCTTGAGATCGGGCTTGCTCTAAGGACAGCTTTCCAGGAGACTCAGCATAAAGATAAATCAAGTGGTAGCACTTTACATAATTCTAAATGGTCTCCACCAGCTACGGGGGTTGTGAAAATCAATTGTGATCCAGGGATTTTCACCAACGCAACAGGTGGAATGGGGTTTGTAATGAGGGATCACAATGGTGACATTTTGGTAGCAGGTCACTCGGCACTATCCTCTGTTACTGATCCTGAAGTAGCAGAACTCTACGCAGCCAGATTCGCAGTGGAGAAGGCGTTCGAGATGGGCTTCATGGAGGTGGTTCTAGAGTCCGATTGCCTGCCCCTGATACAACAACTACACCGGTCCCAAACTCTTTTTTCTTATTCCAGTATTTTAATTAATGACATTTTAATGTTAGCTTCGAATTTTAGAGATATTTCGTTTTCCTTTATGAAACGGGAAGGAAATAAGATAGCCCATAGCCTCGCTCAAATGGCACGGGCTACTGCTGAACTCCAGGTCTACATCGAGAATGTTCCTCAGCATATCTTGGATTTAGCCATGTTTGATGCTGTAACTTCCTTTTTCTCAGTAATGAAGATGCGCATCATTATCAAAAAAAAAAATATATTGTACAAAGATAAGGAAGCAAATAACACCTTGATTAATTAATTAACTACTAAGTTCTGAATAACAAAAGGAAAAATTTTAAGAAAAGGACAAACAAACAATGGTTAGAAAGAGCAAGGACAAATAGCCGGTGGTTATTCCACCGTCCGCATTAATTTTCTGTCGGGACAATTTTGTAGCACATGACATAATAA
>JAKUCV010004091.1:0-40525 GCA_028386065.3 Turnera subulata | reverse complement strand
ATTTTCCTAAAAAAAGAAGAAGAAATCCAACTGCAACCCACTATCAAAACCAACGGTTGAGATCCTTTACAATCACCACATGATCTGTAGCAAATCAGGATCTGGAATTTCACACGAAACCGGCGGGAATAATTGGGGAACTGGCGGGAACAAAATCCCAATATCCCCCAAAAAGAACACACATTTACACTTGCTACTCTATATATTTATATATATCAAACAAGATCATTCACTTCTGTCTACGAAACTTTGAGCAAAAGAACATAAACCCTTCCTCTCGTGTTTCTACATAACAACAATTACTTTGCTTTGATTCTTTCTTCTATCCCTCGAACTATAATGGGAAAGCGGAAGAAGGCTAGGGTTTCTCGCGACGAGGAAGAAGAAATATCAGTGGAAGAACTAAAAGAAGAAGAAGAAGAAGAAGAGGAACTCATAGAGAACCATTCTTCCTCAAATGAGAAAACCCTTTACGAGGTACTTTACGAGGCACCCTTTACGTTAATGTTTCCATTTTTCGGGGTCCTTAATTAGGAAATTGGGTGTAATAGATTCGTTTTCTGTTCCAATGTTGTCTGCAATTTATTTTTCTGGGTTTGCTGTAACTTTGTCTATTTTGTGATTTGATTGCTCCTTGCCAAGATCCTCTTAACTGTTTCTTTTTTGTCCTAGAGGGGCAATTAGGGATTGCATTATTTGATTTGCCCGTGTAACTGCTTCGATTCTTTTACTGCATGCATTTTGCATTTTTCCTGTGCTTATAAATTCTTAATTAGTCCCTGGTTTAGTTAAGAATTAGGTGTTACTGTACCATGTGGCGCATGAACTGGTACAAATTTAGGAGCTTTGGCAGAGTATGTAGTGTAGTGTAGTGTAGCTTCAGGGCTACGTACTTGGAGTGTTAGTGTTCGTACTTTTCTTGCTTTAGACGGCCAGACGATACCTGATTGCTGTTTTGTTGTTTGGATTACATATTCTCTTATTACGTTCATGTTGTGGTCCTTTGGAGATGCCTAATCCAAGTGAAGAGTGGTTCTTTTGTGAGGTTTATTGGCAATGCTAATATCAGGGGAAAATGAGATAAAAGACCTGTAGTGTGTTAGTTGTCAGAACTGGCCTCGTTGTTGTATCGAACATTTAGTTTTTCCAAATTTTTGATGTATCACTTCGTGCAAAATAGGTAGGTGATCCTTGCTGAGAACTATCACAGGTCATGATTCTGTGGTTTGTGTTTTTAAAGGGTCATTATCTTGTGCCATGTGGAAGTCCTGGTTCTTCAGCTAATGTGAACTTGATGTGGAGAAGAGCTATACTTGGAATTGAAGGATTGGAGTCTCTTGTTTCCTCACGTCATCTTTCTGTGATTACCATAGCAAGTGAATGACCTATATTGAGTTGAATGAGATGGAATATATGATTTAAACAGTTGAGTGCAAGAGAATTCTAAGAGCGGTAAGGATAGCTTTAAAGAATTTTAGAGGGAGGGCTGACACATTCCTTATTAGACTGAAGTCTTCGTTAGAATAGTTATGTTAGGTTCTTTTAGGGAATCAAATGTTGCTACTCTGCACAAAAATAGGAAGAGACTCCCTTCTTTCAGTATCATTATGACAGTGTTTTGCATTTGGTCACTAATATTGCAGGAGTGGGACATTGGTTAGGTGATGTCTGGGATGAACCTCCCCATTTATTCCTACACTGCCTGCTTTTTTCTTCCTTATACTTCCTCTAGATTGGAAAGCCTGCTACCTTAGGCTAAATAGCCCAATCCTTTCTGCATTATTACTGTTCCCTTTCATTATCTTCTATGGTCTGCTCATCTTTCTGCCTTTGTTTGCTTCTGTGGTTCACATTTAATTTCCTGTTTGGAAGTGGACCAAATTTACCAGCTGACATTTGATTGCTTGCAGATTCTTGGTGTTGACAAGTCAGCATCTCAACAGGAAATAAAGAAAGCATACCATAGACTGGCATTACGGGTCCATCCCGATAAAAATCCTGGTGACGAGGTGATGTTTCTTTATGCAATAAAATTATTTGTTTAATTTATATCTATTTGTCATAATTTCTTATTTTGTCTTCCAACAGGAGGCTAAAGAGAAATTTCAGCAGCTACAAAAGGTGATATCGGTTCTTGGTGATGAAGAAAAACGAGCAATTTATGATCAGACTGGTTGTGTTGATGATGCCGTAAGTGCTTGACAAATCATCTAACACTTTGAATTCTAGATCCCAAGACATGATCTCACGTGGGAACCTGATTCACACCCTTACCTTAAGGAAGAGATTGCCGACTGTGGCATGCAAAAACTTTTCGTCTTAATCACCAAAGGGATGATGATGCTTGTTTTGATTTTTAACTCAGATTTTGGTAGATTCATCACAATGTCTAATTGGAGTGAATTGTAATCCTTCAGACATAAAAACATTTTTACTTTTTGAAAGTTAAGTTTTTCTCCTGTTACCCCATCGGTACTCTTGCAGAGCAATAGTGCTTAAATCTCGACATCTGAGCCCTAACCTGAATATTCATTCACAAAACAGATCAGCAATAGTTTACAATTCTATCAGGCATTGTGCATCTAATATTTTGCTTCCTTCTTAATCAGGATCTTGCTGGGGAAGCCGTTGAGAATTTGAAGGATTTTTTGAGGACTTTTTACAGAAAGGTGACGATAATCTGTCTCATATTTTTCCTGATTTCGTATATTATTTTGTCTTTTGGTTCCCTTATTTAGAAAGCTGCAACCATACTCAGATCACTGAAGCAGATATTGAAGAGTTTGAAGCGAATTATAGAGGTTCTGAATCAGAGAAGAAGGATTTGGTTGACCTCTATAAGAAATGCAAGGGTGATATGAACAGGTAATCTTCTAATTTGTTTACTGTCCTCTCTTGGCCTTGATGGTTCAGCTTTGACATATTTTGTTTTCAGGGTCTTCTGCTCAATGCTTTGTTCTGATCAGAAGCTTGACTCTCACCGTTTCATGGATATTCTGGATGAGGCCATATCTGCAGGTAAAATATAACACTTGCTTCTTTCTGAGGACTTGTATTCTTTACCCAGGATCTTTAGTAGTTAAATTGTTGGACCTAGATATTAATATAAGCGTATATGTTAAAATGAGCAAACTGAGCTTGTTTGGCTCATTGCCTTTTCTCATGCTCTGCTTACCATGCCAACAATAGATGGAAAGGAAAGAGTTGTCTGATTCTTGGCTGATTTTGTGGATGCATTCTGGAGAATTCAGATTATTCTCTGAGATGCTAATTTATTTATTTATGTTACCCAGGAGAACTCAAGCTGAACAAAGCTTACAAGAAATGGGCAAAGAAAATATCGCAAATGAAACCGCCTACAGGTCCCACAAGGAGGAGCAAGTGAGTATTCTGGGGCTAGGTTTTTTGTATCTTACATCATAGGAACAAACCTTAATATTTTTGTCCTGTGTAGACCAAAGAAGAAGCCAGAAGGAGATCTTTATGCTATTATATCTCAGCGGCACGAGAAGAGGAAAGGCAGGGTTGATTCCATGCTTTCATCTATGATTTCCAGATATGGAGGTGGCAACGCAAACCCTGAGCCTACCGATGAAGAATTTGAAGCTGCACGGAAGAGAATTGAAAGCCGCAAGGCCTCCAGAAAGTCAAATAAAAAATGACTCCATTTTGAAGGCTGTAGTTTTGATATGATATGGCTCTAGGTGAATCTTCTGCACAATTTTTGCTTCTGGCAATCTCTGCTGTAATTGTGTTTTGTGTTGCTATTTCAACTCTAGTATTATATTATTATTTGCTGCATACTTGGTTATGTCAATGTTGAGCATTTTCAGTGTATTTACCCTGTCGGAGTTTCACCGAGAGACACCATCCAGTTAGACAATTGTGTTTTCTTTATTGAGGTGCAGCAACGCTGCTGGATTGATCACGTTGTCATCTCTTTCAGAGCCGTTGATATCCCTAGGTCTTGGAAGTATTTCTCTTTGGTTCTAGGTGGGCATTGAAAATGCTATAAGGTAGATGCCAATGGTTGTATTTTTGTTCCCTTTGTTTTTCAGAGTTGCTGCGTCGGTGCTAGCAGGGGTGCATGTGAGACGAAATTTGGGCCTTGAACGTGGAATGTCTAGTACTCTAGTTTAACAATGAAAAGGGGGTAAGCCAACTTGAGGTTGTTCTTCGGTGGTAAGTGGTTTGGTTCTGTTTAGGCAGGTCACTACTGGTTCAAACTTAGGGTTGCATATGTCTTTAATAGACTCATCCATTACAACCCGTTTGGTATGCATGGAATTGAATTCGATTCTAAAGTTGAATTCAATTCAATTCAATTTTTTTTCAATTGTAAACGGTAGAGCTCAATAGACTTGCATCGGAATTGATATCCTAAGTGTGCGTTTTGGATTGGATCCGGATTATTTATTCTAAAACTTTCTAAGTACCTATGGGGGGTGGAGAAAAAGAGAAAAAGAAGATGGGGTTACTCTTACTTAGATAGACTTGCATGGACCGAATGGATCTCTCTCCGGGAATTTCGGTTGATTTTGGGGTAGGTGGGCATGGTTGTGGGGTTAAACAAAGCAAGGGTGTGGCAATTCTTAAACAAAAAAAGGTGTGGCAGCCATGGCCACAGACAGACAGCGCAAGTTGTAGGGTCCAGCCTCACAATACAAATGTGGTCATTTAAGATCTTTGTTTTGTTGTAGTACACGTCAAATAAGCTGGGTGATTCTTTCAACGAGGTGCAATGCAATAGACAAGTTCTCATATTTGCAGCAAGATCACCATTCACGCCATATCGACATCATACCTCATGGTTTTAGGCTTTTAGCACGAAAGCTAAGATGGGCATCTTCAAATTTTCGGTCCAAAAACTCAAGCCTCCATGTTTCTAAGAAAAAAAAAAAACTGATGATTGCAAACTTTTTTTTGTTTTATAGTTTATGACTAGGACTTGGATTCAGACATCGAACTCTGAGACTTTCAACTGCTTTAATGCCATTTGAGCTGCGGTTTGTTCGTAAATATTTTTGTTATTGGTCCACCTGCAACTGCAAGCCACCCACTGTGATTATGTCCTACCAAGTAGTTGCCTTTCATTAATGGAACCCCGGAAATTGAGTATTATTGTAACCAATAATTGCCGTTAATTAGGGCCCCAAACAGCATTTCCCAGTCCCAGAGCAGTGATTATGGTTAATGATGCATATGATATCTGGTCTCAAAATGAAGGTTTAAACATCATCAGTCTTCATGCCCCTGAAGGCTTAAAATGAACATGATAGAATGTGGCTCTTTAATTACTGTCTCCCGTTCCTAAAGAATCGACGTTAAGTGGTGTGTTTTAAAATATCTCTAATCACAATATCACGTGGCTTTAAGATTAATTTCTCAACTATATCCTGACAATTATTAATGGAGTGCATTTATATAGGAATAATGCAGTCATGTTATAAAACATGTGTTTTGGGTGGATGTTTACCTACTTGTATTGTACTTATCTTCCCCTTATTTTCCCTATATATTGTGTAACAATTTAGACTAAAGTAAGATGTAATGAACTGAGCAGAATGAGCTCTTCCTCTCCTTTCCATCTGCGTCTTCTTCTTTCTCATCACTTCCTCTCCATGAAATTCTTTCCATCAAAACACCATTATTTACAACAGTACGATAACGCCTCTACCGAGCAAGAAGAAAACCGGCAGAAGAGAAGATAGAAAGAGAAAGAAAAAAAACAACCCAGAACCGAAAATGAAGGATGAACAGTGCGTCACCCCCTCTGTTACTGTTCACTCGTAAGAGTTCCGGCCCGCCACTCGCCTCACCGCCGCCACCAGGAGCTTCGCCTCACCGTCGCCGATTCACCGGCGTCTTCCCCGTCCTCTGCCGCCGCCGGACGCGCTGCCGGGAGAGGAAAACCCGACGGCCACGCCCGATGACCCGACAAGCCCCGTCGGGTCTGGCCCCCTACCTGCAGCCAGCCTCCTCCGCGACACCAGCCGTTGCTGTCGCTCGCTCGGCCGCCGTCACAACAGGAGGCAGTGCCGCCCGTCGCACCCCTGCAGCCGCCGGACGCGACCATCTCTTCCGCCTCCTGCAGTCCACGCCGACAACCGCCCGAGTCGTCCCCGTCTGCTACTGCCGACGACCAGCACCTGCGACAACAGCGACGCCGCCTCCTTCCCCTCACCGTCCTCTCGTCGCCGTCATCTGCTTGGCCTCGTCGCGCTGCCCATCTGCCACCAACCCGTGGAGATCCGGATCTTGAAGGCGAGTGACCCGATTCGCAAACGGGTCAGACCTTGGCAGGAACAAGTGCGGGCCAGGCCTTAGCTAGGCCGGTGCTTGGGTTCCTTTGCCTTGGTCTGAACCTTGCATTTGGGCTCCTTGAGTTTGGACCTGGGTTGAACTGCTAGCCCAGTTCTTTAAAAAAAAAAAAACACAGAATATATATATATATACATTAATAATAAAAATGAACTTTATATTCTGATTAAAAATTTTTATATATATGATAATTAATATTGCTGAAAGATTTATCGAGTAAGCGTATATTATATATTCTCTATTGTTATGTTATTATTATTGCTGAAAGATTTATCGAGTAAGCGTATATTATATATTCTCTATTGTTATGCTATTATTACTGCTGAAAGATTTATCGAGTAAGCATATTTTATGTTTTTTTAAAATTATGATTGGGCTATTAAAAGGCCCATTGCATTTAATTTCTTACTTTAATTTCATTTACGTTTTGCTTGGGCTCGTACAAGGCCCTCGCATTTAATTTTCGGTTATTTATTTTTAATTGGGCTAATTAGTAAAAGGTTCATGTTTATTTATTTTAATTAAGTCTTTTTTTTATTCTATTTGGAATTATGTTATTCGAGGCCCTTAAAATTTCCAGAAAAAATTTATCATGGGCATTAATGTTGATATTCTGGAAGACTAATAATAATAAAAAAAAGGCAAAGACTAGATGCCTTACTGTAAAAAGATCCTGCAGATCTTTGAAAAATTGAGGAGATATATGACCACCAAAAGATGTATATTCTCCCAAAATCTTATTACAAGTGTATGCACCTGAAGTTGCAAGAATTGAAATTTATATAATGCAGTTATATTTCGAATGAATTCTCAGATTGTACTGTGTGTGGAGAATAAATTATTGATGTTGATACAAAAAGAGAACGATTCATTATTAGGCATCATATATGCTCCTGCAGTAGCAATATGGTGAAAGGGAATTCATGAAATATTTGATTTAATCCCATACACATTCAATTGGTCACAAACAGGCCTTATAACAAGGCATCTAGTAAATTGTTATTAAGTGTCCCTGAAGGGAAAAACTAATATTGATGAAAATGTTGCTTACCCTGAAGGTGCAAGCCAATATATATTGAATGTCTTTATTTTACGTTCAACTTTTATTATTAAGTGTTATATTTTATTACATTATGTTTATTTTATAGCATGTTATAACTGCTAAATTTTTAATGTGAACATGAAACTATCGTTTCTAGAATAATGACTCGGGCATTTGTCCTGGAGACAATGCAATGACATATTCCGTATTTAATAAACAGAAATTATTCATAAGTAACATATGATAGTACAATCTCAAGAAAATTAATATGCTCTAGAAGAGCACAAGTTTACTATGCTCTAGAAGAGTATATATTTAAGCTCCAGAAGAGCACAACTTTCACTATACCTCAGAAAAGTATATATTTAAGCTCCAGAAGAGCACAGTTTTACTATGCTCTTGAAGAGCATATATTTAAGCTCAGGAAGATCATAAGTTTTATTATAGAATAATATGCTCCGGAAGAGTAAAATGTTTATACTCTGGAAGAGTATGAATTTTATTATACTCCTGAAGAGCAAAAAGTTTTCTTACTTACAAATGAATGAATATTTTATTCAAGTCTCAAAGGAACATATTAATATTCAAGTAAATATTATGTTGAGACAATAAGTGAAAGAGATATTGAATATCTCCATATTTAAAGGGCTATTGCTGCAAGTAACAAACAAGTTGTGGAAAGTTTACCTACGTTATTCTTTAGATTGTACTACATAAATATTCGAGTAATTGAAACTTACCATATCCAGCCAGAAGCTGGAATGTACTAGCCTGAAGCTAACAATTTTAAGTTATTAAATACATAGTTTGCACAGCCCGAAGCTGGTACCAACTAGAAGTTGGCTAATAGACATGTAATTTATAGCTGGTACGCACCAGCCAGAAGCTGGTAAATAATTTTCCTAAATTATCATATCCAGCCTGAAGCTGGCACATATATAGCAGCCTGAAGCTGGCACCAACTTGAAGCTGGTTCATCGATTTATTATTTGGCATGACCGGTTGGGCCATCTCGGATCAATAATGATGCGCGGAATTCATTTGGTTGTTCATTGAAAAAACAGAAGTTTTTCTAATCCAATGAATTTCCATGTGCTTGTTTGCTTACAAAAGAAAATTAAATATTCGGCCTGCATATGATAAGATTGGCCTAGAATCACCAACATTCTTTTGGAAAGAATTCAGAGAAATATTTGCGGATATATACATCTGCTATATGGACCATTTAGGTATTTTATTGTTTTAATCGATGCATCGACTAGATGGTCCCATGTGTGTGCTTATTGTTTTTATGCAATTTGGCATTTGCGCGCTTATTATCACAGTTAATCAAATTGCAAGCACACATTCTTAATCATACTGTTAAGATTATACGTCTTGATAATGCTGGTGAATACAGTTCTAATATGTCAATTGGTTTATGGTTGAACATCCAGCAGTTTATGTTCATACCGAAAATGGTCCAGCAGAACCAAATATTAAACGTTTTTCAATTGAATGGAAGATCATAATTGATGAGATGCAAACCCCATGTTATTGTTTGGGGACATGCTATTTTGCATCTAGCAAGCATTGTGCGCATCAGACCAATAAGTTATCATAATATCTCCCCTTTTAATTGGTTCATGGTCATGAACCCAGTATCTCCCATCTTCGGACCATTGGTTGTACAATATTTGTACCTAATACTCCACCACAGCATAGTAAAATTAGTCCTTAAAGAAGGTTGAGAATATATGTTGGGTATGAATCTCCATCAAAATTATTGAAACCATTGGAGATTTGTTTACAGCAAGATTTACTTATTGTTAATTTGATGAAAGTGTTTACCCAACATCAGGGGGAGAAAATAAGCAGCTGGATCGAGATATTATTTAAAAGCTATTCAATATCTAGTTTTGATCCTCGAATTGTGTGAACTTGAAGTTCAAAAGATGATTCATTTACAAAATATAAATAAGTCAATTGCCAGACATTTTTTATTTGAAAAGTGTGACCATATATTATATACCAGCTGCAAATACTCCTACTAAAAATTGATGTTCCTGAAGAACAATTAAAGTATGCAAATGAATCTAAAGTGCGCCAGAAGCGTAGAATATACTCGGTTCCAAAGCAAACAAAAAAAATTCTCGATAGAGAAAAAGAAGCAAAGAGATAAGATGGCCCCAGTGAGAAAATAAGACCTCTAGTATAGATTCAAATTAAAAGCCCTCCAGAAGAGGTTGTTTTTTTTTTCTGACACAATTGATAAAGTACTAGAAGTAACTCAGGTACCTGAAATAAATGAATATGATGAGATCTCAATTACAGTGTCAGGAATGAGATGGAACCGACGTGAAATAACCGTCAACGGAATATTTATTTTTATATAGCGGTAAATATTATGAAAGAAAATGAGGATCATGACCCTACATCTGTTGGTGAATGTAGCGCAGAATGATTGGCCAAAATAGAGAAACATAATTAAGGCTGTGTTAGACTCGCTTGTGAAGCGAGAAATTTTTCGGACCTGCAGTCCGTACAACAGTGGTATGAAATCGGTCGATTATAAATGGGCGTTTGTGCGAAAAAGGGGGAAATAGTGCACGGCATGTCGCACAAAGCACGGCTTGTCGTTTGTCGCACAAGGTTTTGCTCGACGACCTGGTATTTAATTATGAGGAGATATACTCCCCTGTGGTGGATGCAATTATTTGATAAGTCTACCAATATATGAAAAAGAATTAGAAATGTATTTAATGGATGCTAATACAGCCTATTTCTATGGATTCATAAGTCATGACATATACATGAGAATCCCAGAAGGATTCATGTTGCCTGAAGCAACTAATTCCCTGGAATATACAAAAATTAAGCTAAATTGATTTGAACCCTTTTTGGGGTATATGAAGTGTGTACAAGTACATGCATGAACTTATTATTACTTATGTTGATGATTTATATCTATATGCAAATTTTTATGATTTGAACTCCTGAAGAAGCTTCCGAATGCCGTGCAGTATTTTTAAGAAAGAATTTGAGATGAAAAATCTCATAAAAGAATTAGACTGGTCCTGAAGTACCATATGGTACTGAATTGCCATATCATGGTGCAATTTATCTTGCTAGTAACATGAAGCCTGAAGCTTTGCCATAAACTTGTTTACAAAATATCTTTTTGCTCTAATTCTTTCATAAAGCCTGAAGCTCTCCATTATCTTGAGGTATAATGGACATGCGATTATTTTAACCTTGTGAGTCCAAGGAGTATATAGTTTGTTTTGCAGGAGCAGGTCATTTATTTGATCCACATAAAACGCAAGCAGATACCTGAAGTATCATGGCAAGTACAAAACAAATATCGTAGCTACAACTTCAAATAATGTGGAAATTGTAGTTATACACGAAGCTAGTCGAGACTGTGCTTGACTAAGTTCGATGATGCTGCACAACTCAAGATTCATATGGATAAGATAGCGAGGAAGATGCTCCAACAATAAATTATGAAGATAATAGTATCTACATTGCAAATGTCACCAAAGGTTGACAAAGAAGATTGGCATGTGATGACATCAAGAAATCAAGAGAGGCCGAAATGAGGGGGAGTAGAATACGCACTGCACTCTTTTTTCTTTCACCAAATTTTTATCCCACTGGATTTTTCTTGGTAAGGTTTTTAATGAGGCAGTTCTCCCTAAGTGTATTCTACCCAGTATACAAAGACATCCAAGGGGGAGTGTTATAAAACATGTGTTTTGGGTGGATGTCTACCTACCGGTATTGTACCTATTTTTCTCTTATTTCCCCTATATATTGTGTAACAAATTAGACTAAAGTAAGAAGTAATGAACTGAGAAGAATGAGCTCTTCCTCTCCTTCCCACCTGCGTCTTCTTCTTTCTCATCACTTCCTCTCCATGAAATTCTTTCCATTAAAACACCATTATTTACAACAAGTCAAACAATATCATTTATTCTAATGTCTAGGTTGCATTAGATTGTGTTCTTAATCTTTGTGGAAAATTTGAAAAAAAAAATTGATTTTTTTTTTTTGAAATGAACATTATTTAGGTAAGAATAAGAATATCCAGACCATGGAACTAGAGAGATCCTTGTTTAATCCATTCCAGGTGCAAGGATAGTGACTTCACAACTTGGTGCCTGAAAACATTCCCCGGAGGCATCATGAGTGTGTGAGCGAGCGAGTGATTTCCCCATGAATCTGTAAATGCAAGCAAAAAGACTTTGCCTTTTTCTTTGGTCTACCATATCTATCATATTATTCTCTTCCTCATCTATCTATATTTGCACACATCATTCTCTATTTGGTAGATTAATTAAACAACAACAAGTGCCCCAATTAGAGGCATATTTATATTTGTGCTAACACAAACCTTTGCTTGTGTCCCCTTAACCCTTTACACGCACACACACAAACCGTCCTCTATTTGTATATTAATTTTTCTTTTTTTCTATTTAGGCAAGTCTATCAAGTGTCTTGCTTGGCCCTCCACTCCTAGTCAGTTTCTCTTTCCTAAATCCTACTATAATTTAGTACTTTCTCTTCTTGCTGGTCGTGTGCACTCATAATTGTGCATTGTGGCGTTTTTTCCTCAACTTTATTACATGTCCCTTCACTTTGGCCCATCTCTGTTAGTCTCAAAGATTCATTCTTTCCTCGAATTTTCCTTACCCCAGTTAGTCAATTTAAGACATTCTATAGTCCTTGCATAACTGGTTTGCTGCTAGTAGCTGCCTTTTCTCCCTAGAGGATTCAACTCCCTCCGTCTTCGCTTTCTTGAAGAGGTAAAGGTCTTAAGTTAACACCAACAGAGCTCAAAACTTTGCCTTTCTGGGTTTGGTTTTCTGTTCTGGATTTGGGTTGATTTTTTAACCGAATATTTTGTCAGGGTATTGTTTCTCTTCTCCTCCCGGAGTGGTTCTGATGGAGTCAAATAATGGTGAAGTGAAGTCTAAAATGGATGACTATGAAGTTATAGAGCAGATTGGGAGAGGAGCTTTTGGCGCTGCCTTTCTTGTTCTCCACAAGTCAGAGAAAAAGAAGTAAGATATTTAATTCTGGTTTCATGTTTTGCTTCTTATTCGCCATTTTCCATTTATCTTTGTGGATCTTCATATCTGGTACATCACTAGACTAAAAAGTTTCAATATTTCCTGTATGTTCTCATTTCTTTACGGGTATCAATATATGCGATCATGTAAATTCATGTAATTGATCTCCAAAGTTTGGTTCTTCTGGTGTTCAAAGGTTGAAGAAATTCTGCAGGTTGAAGAAAATGAGCTGCTCCCCATTTGTTTTTTTTCTTTTTATTTATTCATTATTATTCTTGAGGGATAGAGTTGTTAAGTTGGAAATCTATAGAATAGTGCAAATATTATTCTTTGATGGCCGTGTTACTATTATTGTAATCCATTGCCAAAACACGAGTGGATGATCAAAATTGCGACTTTGAATATGGTCGGTGGTGTTATTGGTGTGAAAGTGTCGGCACGACTATTTGTCTGTTAGCTGCCCTTTGTCTCTAACTACCAAACTGTTCATTTTTTTTTTTTTCCATTTTTCTGCTTTGTTGTTTTTGTTAGGTATGTATTGAAGAAGATTCGTTTGGCCAAGCAGACTGAAAAGTTCAAGCGCACAGCTCATCAAGAGGTGACCTTGAAATCACATTTCACTTTAAACTTTTTTTTTCCTCCCTTTTTGGATATCGTCGGAATTAAGGCGTAGCAGAATAGAAAAAACAAAGAAGAGTTAGAGTTTAGGTAGTGGAATGTAATTATTCAGTTTTCTATACAGTTCAGGGGGCCAACCAAGCCACTGAATTATGGTTTAAAAGTAGCTCTGCAGTATTTCCCATGAATGTTGGCACTTCTCCTCAGGACTATTAAATTCTGTAAAGGTATTATACATGCCATTGAAACTTCTTCAACCAACAAGGTTGGGATCATTGGATGTTTCCTAATAATAGCAGGTCCAACTTTTTGTTGGCTTGTTATTCCGACACCAATTTAGAGGAACTTAACTGTCAGTGCTTGTAAACTGAACCAAGGATATTTGCTGCCACAACTGAAAGACAATGAACTTCTTTGAGTTTCTCAATTTTTGTTGACATGCCTATGATATCACATTTTCTAGGTCTCCGACTCAAGTATCACAAAATCTAACCTTCTTACATATTTATTTAAGGGAAAAAGCAATAGAAATGTTATTTGGTTTCATGGAATCAACAATTTCTTTTCATGTTTCTATACAATTTTTTTTTTCTCAACTGCACTTTCTATCTAGCTTTGATGACTACACGTTGGCTGATTTTTCTTGAATTCTGTAGATGGATTTGATTGCCAAATTAAATAATCCGTATATAGTGGAGTATAAGGATTCTTGGGTGGACAAGGTGAGCAATTAACACGTAAAACATTAGCTTTCAGACTATTCTGACTCTTGATAAAATGCTGACTCTGAATAAAACTATTGTTTCTTTCTTTATGCGATATTGGTCAGGGAAACTATGTATGCATCATAACCTGCTACTGTGAAGGAGGAAACATGTAAGTTCAGCTTGTAGTCTTTACCACAGTTGTGCTTAAGTGACTTTAACTTTTCTTTCTGTTCCTAACATGGAGCTGTCAAATGAAAAATGCGTTGTGCTCAAAACATGCATGACAATCCACCAGTTTCAACCTGTCATTTGATCAGGGATAATTTGTAATCATAAGTATGATACAAACGAAGTTTGTTTTGCATTTTGAGGGTGTAGGGAGTTCATGGCTGATGGTAGTATTTATTTTATAGTTCAAAGCAATTGAAACGCTTATTTATATCATTTAAAAGGTGAAACTGTCATTTGAAAGATCCAGCTTTTTTCTTTAGTATAAAAATGTCAGGCTGTCAGAAGCCTTCTACGAAATACTTGATGAAATCTGTTTTCTCTGTCAAAACAGGGAAGAGCTTGTAAAGAAAGCAAGAGGGATATATTTCCCTGAGGAGGTAATCGACTATATCTTTTATATGTTAAATTTTGTGAACCTTTGTGAACCCGTTATCATGATTTTCTTTGCAGAGAATCTGCAAATGGTTGACTCAGTTGTTGCTAGCTCTGGACTACCTGCACTCTAACCGTGTCATTCATAGAGATATCAAGGTTTGTATATCATATGCATGCAGAAATGGAATTGTAGTAGTGGTTTTATCTTTTGACATACACTTGTTCCTTCTTGCAGTGTTCCAATATATTCCTTACAAAGGAGAATGACATCCGTCTTGGTATGAGGGAACAGAACTGTTATCAGATGGACTTTTTCCATTAGGTTTGTGCTTTCGTGTCTTTATGTCGAGTAACGTGTAACTTCTTTGGACTGGACAGGTGACTTTGGACTTGCAAAGCTGCTTAACTCAGAAGATCTTGCTTCTTCGGTATGGGCTTCGACATATCTCCAGCGTACTGCTGTTTATGTTGGTTTTAGTTGGTCGCTTGTTAAGTTGCACACCTGACCTGAATCTGTTAAGACTTTTTAATTTTTTTTGAACCCGTTAAGACTTGCAACTTTTCCACTGAAATTTTGGATGCATTTTATGCTTATAGAGCCAACTATTTGTAAACTGGCATACCTTTCAAAAATGTTACAGCATGTCAGGATTTGAAGATTTCCAGAGCTGATGGTTGGAGTTATCATTTAACTTGAGCGTTTTCTTACTCTTATATTTTTTTGTTCTCTGTGTTTTTCCACATAGGTTGTTGGAACTCCTAAATATATGTGTCCCGAGCTCCTGGCAGATATACCTTATGGCTACAAATCTGACATATGGTCTCTTGGTAAGAAATCTAAACGGTTTTAATTTCATCATTGTTTTTTTTTTTTCCTTTTGTTCACCAAGAATGAAAAATACTTGATATTTCAGGATGCTGTATGTTTGAAATTGCTGCACATCAACCAGCTTTTAGAGCTCCTGTGAGTAGATCTCTTTATTTGTTTAACATCATTTGCTTACCAGGAAGGGACCTATAATGTTTTTTAGACTACGATTTCTCAGACTGGGTTAATGATTTCTTTAACAGGATATGGCTGGACTTATCAACAAAATAAACAGATCCTCCCTTTCTCCTCTCCCAATTGTGTATTCTTCCTCTCTGTAAGTACTTAATCCTAATTTATCATAAATGCCACTCATTGTGTTCTGTGATCACACTCTAATGGACATGAAAATCATGAATTATTGTGTTTTCGTGTGAAAAGTTAAATGTCTGATTCACTTTGGTGTCTCAGTATTAATTAAATGGTTTCCTTTCAGGAAACAAATAATTAAGAGCATGCTTAGGAAAAGCCCTGAACACAGACCAACTGTAAGATTGACTGACCAGAGGATTTTTATCTATATATTTCACTTCTATTCATTCTTATACCTGTGCCTTTGGTGTCTAGGCTGCAGAGCTGTTAAGACATCCACATTTGCAGTCTCATGTTCTACGATGTCGTAATGCATCTTCTGTTTTTCTTCCGATAAAACCCATTAGCAACTTGAAGGAAAAATCACCCAGAAAATCATTGTCTCCTACAAAACCATTGTCTACCAGAGTTCGCCGTGGCAAAGACAACATAGGAAAGGAACTTGAGAGTAATTTTGTTTCACTGCAAAGAAATCTTACTCATTTTGACAAGCCAATTTCAACTTCTAGCACTGAGGACCACCTCGAGACCAAGAGAGTCGATCCGACAAGCTGTGCACTGGAAACATCAGATTCTCTTACTGGTCCAAAGGACAGCTCCACTGATTCTGAAGCAAGTGTATGCAATGCCGAGAAGCTAGCTGATTCTTGCAGTTCACCTAAAAAAAGTGACAATGAAAATGAGTTTTCAGAGAACACTGCAAATGTTCAGCATGAAGTACTGGAACCCGTTGCTGAGGAACTTCAGCTGTTGCCCGAGGTTGATGTCAAAATCGTAACCATGAAAGATGAAGCCAAACTTTGCAACCAGCAAATTGTTGAAGAGGTTCCATTCGAGGGAGAGAGTGAAATAGCAGGGGATACCCATGAATTGGCAATGCCTAGTCTTACCTGTACAAGCAATAATGCATCCAAGGATAAAGATTTACCATCTGCCCCAAATGAACCTCATGCGGAGCCACTATGCTGCTTAGAGAAACTAGATAGTCATGACGCGTATGAAGGTGGTGCTCACTTGGACAATATCTCTTCTAAAAGCACTGATATACTTCTTTGTAAAGATGAAGTAGGAGCAAAAGTAGAGAAAGATGATTGCTTCATGCACGCACAAAAAAAAGACATTCGTGCGTTGAACCAGGCAGGGATTGACATTTCATTGCTGGGTAGGCTCACTGCCGTACATGGTCATGAGACCAAGAGCGAATTGGAGAATCCTACCCTGCAGAGGGCTGATGCACTAGAATCCTTGCTTGAACTGTGTGCCCGGCTGCTTAGACAAGATAAAATTGACGAGCTTGCTCGTGTGCTAAGGCCATTTGGTGAAGAAGTGGTCTCATCTAGAGAAACGGCTATTTGGCTGACGAAAAGTCTCATGTCTCAACATAACTTTAATGGAGGGACCTAATATCATAGGTGATTGTCACTAATTTATTCATTACTGGGAGAGGTTGCATGTATCTGGTTGTGTTGACGCAAACTTGCTTAATTTGTTGAAGTGTGTTGTTTGATTAACTTAAAAAGGGATACAGGGGGATGAGCGTATTTCAGAGTGTTCACTCATCACTCCCTTCCATGATAAATAAAATTCATACATGTCTTATAAATGTAGGTTGTTTAAGATGCTAAATAGTAATATTGTCAGCGTTGCATGTTGCAGGCCATCAAGTGTACAACCATACTTCAACTTTGTAAAAGAGTGAGTGTAGTTGGGATTTGCCAAAATCACCTATATCCATCCTAAAAGATACCTTCTAGGTTTCTAGAGCACTTCGCTAAACATTGCATGCAGATGTTTATTGTGTTTTTGAGATTTGATAGCTTGTGAGAATCATTGGAATAGGAATATACCGAGGCAAGATGGATTTTTTTTTTTGTTAAAGAAAGTGCAAGATGGTTTGCACAAGTATGATCCATACTAAATTGATTATCTGACATTGTTACTGTATAATACAAAACTCTACTCCAAGATTGATTTTTAGAAGAATTTCAATCTATCAAAAAGTATTTCCATCTTGGAAGAACATCTATTCAGTGATTCTCGATATTTACTTTTATTGAAATGTGATTTCCCAAATTCTAAATTTATCATTTTTTGTTAAGAAAATATTTTAAAATTATAGTTTGCCGCCTTTACTTGGGTGCCAATTAATGACAACGAATTGAATATCTTCACTCAGTTAAGCATGGTTGCAAGTTACGTCCTTGCTAGGAAGAAAAATACGTAAGACTAACTGAAATGTTTCACCAATTAATTATCGCAAAAGAGAAATTAAACATAAGAGGAAACAAAGAGCAACGTTCTTTGAAACAAAAATGATGGAATTAATTTTCTTACATCGAGAAATTAATGCAAGAAAAAGAAAGAGGATGAAGGGAATGAAATACTAGGAAAAAAAAAAAAAGAGAGAAATAAATCTTCCTTCAATCACCATGAAACATTCACCTACTCTCCTCAACTATATTTTGATTTTTTTTTTTTTTGTTGTTGGGGAGAGTAATGTTTCAGGTTTACATCTTTGTTTCCTGTCCTTATTATGTAATTTGAAATTCATTTTTTTTTTCTTTATTCTGCTGCCAAAATGTGGGACTTCACTGCAAAAAGTAGGCAAGGAAGGATACAAGGGAAGCTCCAACCAAAGAACCAAGGGCTGGCATGACTGTGGATGCAGCCCCGGTGGCTGTACCGGCTGCGGCTGCGGCCTCGCCGGATGGGCCGGGAGCAGGAGAAGAGACCACCTCGGCAGCCAAGGCTGCGCTCATGGAGGCAGCAATGATGAGGACGGCGCAAGAGATCTTCTTGGATTCCATGTTTAACAGATGATGATGAGATAGCCGCCGCCTAGACCTGCTTTTGTTGTTTGAAGAAGAAGAAAAGGGTGTATAGCCTTTTTTGTTTTTTTGTTTTTTTGGCGTTTGTGTGTGTGTTGTTGTTGTTTTTTTTTTTGTGATTTTTGTTTTTGTTTTTTTTTTTGCTTTTTGCAGGCCTGAGGAATATGAGATGATGGTGAATGCTATTTATAAGGTAAAGTTGTCATTTAAATTTAGAATTGTTAGAGTTAGTTACGGGAAAGGTTTGGTTTTCCATTTTGTGAGGGTAGGCTTAGGGAAATTATTGGCTGGCATAACTTGGGACCGAATCTGTTAGTTCAAGATTTTAAGGTTAAGAGCAGGAACGATTTCTTGGCACAAGTTTATTGGACTAATTAAGTCAATAAGTTAATTTACATCATTGTTTGTTTGTAGGCCTTACACATATAGAATATCGCGTGCATATTACATCGTGGGTTGATTAAACAAGAATTAGAAAATAGAGATATATTTGTGTTTGCTCTTCCACTTCAGTTCAGTGGGTGGCTACTAGGTAGATGTATGGTTCATGTAACTTGCAATTATATTGAGAGCCTAATAAATATGATTGTTCAATTTAATCAGCAACGAACACTTTTACCAATTTTTTGGAATACTAAGAAAGCAGATGGTAGGTAGCAAGCAACCAGCACTGAATTGCTGCCGTAACTATTATCTGTGTTCATTTGAAAACAGCAGCAAAGTTAAAGGAGGGCCTCAAAGGATTTCTTATGCCAGTCCGGCAGAGAGAGAGATTTAGTTTTGATAGATAGGACTGTACATTTGGACTGTCGAGAGTATTGTCCAAAAGAAATTGTCTCCTTCAACCTTCATCATTGTTGATGATATCATAAAAAGCTTGACCCAAAAGGGAGGAATGCTAATCCTAGGCCTAGCTAGTCAAACCAAATTAATATTATTCCGCTAAATTTTTGAATTTTAGTTTAGATAATTTTGGATAGACGGGTTGATTTGTTATTAGTTTCATATTTTGTCCATTAGATGTGTGTCAGATTGCATGAAACTACAAGTCCATACTCTAAGAATAAAATTTTTAAAATCGGAATGATTCATACCACCAAGTTTTTCTTGCTTGTTCCGGTGCTCACCTAAATAGCTAATTGGATCGCTAAAACTCCACCGCGAACTAATTTACAGCACAATATGATTTTTCACACAGGTACAACTCTTATTCTTCTTAAATGCACCTCAGTATTTCACCAGGTGATATGCCGCCGAATTTATGAGCATATAATCAGTGGCGGACCTAGGCTAAATTTCTAACGGGGCCAAAAAATGAAATACATTTATTTATAAATAACGATAATAAAAAATTAAACATTAAAAAAAGAAAAAAATTGATATCAAATAATGTGAAAAGAACAATTTATTTTTTTTAATTAAGTTGAGCTCGACGTGGCTTTAAGTTAAATTCATCAATAATTGAATCAGTAGTGAATTTTTTGGCTATTTCCTTCTCAATATAAATGATTAAGCAATCATTCAAAAATTGATTTTTCATCTTATTTCGAAGTCTTGTCATGATAATCTTTATCACAGAAAATGCTCGCTCCGTAGTTGCTGTTGATATTGGAAGAGTCAACACCAGTCTAATCAATCGATCGATCAATGGATATATTCTAGCCATGTTGGAAACAAATCAAACCAAGAAGCACAAAAATGACGAGGATGTTTTTCTAGCCCAGACAACTGAGGTTCTTTATGCATAATATGATATGGACCAGCTTTAATATATGCACGACGAATTTCGTCTTGTTGATTAATTGGGTACTCACAGAATGGAGGACATAATCCAGGATCACGTTGTAAGTGAGTAATATCAAAATTTTCAACTCTTTGAACTTTCAAAGGATGCTCAAGCCCCAAATTTTCATCAAGAGGAGTAGAGAATTATTCATTATCGACAAATTGAGGAGGAACTTCTGTACTATTGTTGTTAGAAGGAGCTAAAGCTTGTGTACCTTGAAAATTCAGCATTGGCAGTGCAGATTGTACATCTTCCCCTTGTTGTTGATTTATTTTTCTTTTGAAAAATGAATCAATTCTCTTAAATTTACCCATATGTAAAATATAAAACCTAAAATTAAATAATTAATTTAAGTAAACTCAAATAAATAAATAAATAAATAAATAATGATTTATTTTTAAAATATAAGATATCGTGAATAAAGTGACGATCTATGGCCACCCGCTTGGAGTTGCAACCAAGCGATGCAAAGGAAAAAAAATTAAAGAAAAAAAAGAACAACCAATAGAACTGTAACTGTATTGTATAACCTTAAAAGAAAAAAGAAATATAGCCGAAATAATAAAAAAAATCTTACTTATTCTTTTTCTTAATATATCAATATTGTATAGCCTTGAATTGTTGTAAATTTAGAGTCGTCAAATTGGAGCAGTGCGCCGCGGCAAGCAAGAAGCCTTTTTAATCCAACAATTGAAAACACATTGTAAGTGTTATAAATCTAATGAATCTAAGGAGAATTTGAGAAAGAAAATTGGTGGAGAAAGGGAAGAATGAGGCTGAAGAATGGGGAGGAGCCGGTCGTCTACTCGTCCACACCTCTTCATTTTTATTTATTTCCTGTAATATATATAATACAAGAGAGGAGATAAAGTATCACTTTGGTCCCTGTAAATGACATTCACTACATTTGGTCCCTCGAAATAATATATATTCATAACACTCCCCCTTGAATGTCATTATGCATTGGGTAGAATACGCTTAAAGGAGAACTACCTCATTAAAAACCTTACCAAGAAAAACCCAGTGGGATAAAAACTTGGTGAAGGGAAAAAGAGTGCAGTGCGTATTCTACTCCCCCTCATTTTGACCTCCGTTGATTCCTTGATATCGTTGCATGCCAATCGTCCTTGTCAGCTTCTGGTGACGTGTGTGTTGTCTGATCACATTGATACATCGTTGCTTTAATTGGACAGAATTGACAACATTTTCTTCGTGATTTTGTCGTTGGAGCGTCTGTCTTGCCATCTTGCTATTGTAGGCCCGATAATATAACAACTTCATGTGTAAAATTGTGGCAGATGTCCGGCTGTGCAATTTTGTGGATCAAATGGGGGATGAGCATCTGCAAAAACCAACTCTTTTTCTTCGGGTTTACAGGATTCTCATGACACTACATCTTTTATATCCCGAAGATGAAAGCAAATACATATCTTGCCAATAGGCTTAAATCATAAGCTTCAGGCTTTATGATACTAGCAATATAAATTGCACTCAGACAGGGTACTTCAGGATCAAACTAATAGCACGGTATTTGGAAACCTCTTCTGGAGTTCCAATCACTAAACATATAAATTTATCCATACTTAAAATGATTTAAACTCAGTTCAATTTTTGTAATTTCTCGGGAATTAGTTGCTTCAGGCAACTTGGATCCTTCAGGGATCTTCACGACTTATGGATCCATAACAATAGGCTATAATAGCATTCACTAGATGCATTTCTAATATATTACCAGACTTATCAAATAATTACATCCACCACAGGGGAGTATATCTCCTCATAATACCAGGTCGTTTGGGTAAAACCTTGTGCTATGAGCCGTGCTTTATATCTCACTATTTATTTCTTTTTCGCACAAATACCCATTTTATGACCAATTGAATTTTACACCATCTTGTGTACGGACTACATGTCCGGAAAATTTTCTCGCTTCACATGCGAGTCTAACACAGCCTTTAATCGCGTTTCTCTATTTTATCCAATCATTCTGCGCCTACATTCGCCAATGTAGGTTCATGATCCTCATTTTATTTAGCGCTATATTAAACAATAAATATTCTGTCGACGGTTATTTCACATCGGTTCCATCTTATTCCTGACACTGTAATTGAGATCTCATCATGCTCATTTATTTCAGGTACCTGAGTTACTTCTGGAAATTTATCAATTGTGTCAGAGAATCAACCTCTTCTGGAGGACTTTTAATTCAAACCTCTACTGGAGGTCTTATTTTCTCACTGGGGCCATGTTATCACTTTTGCTCCTTTTTCTCTATCGAGAATTTCTTTTCTTTTGGAACCGAATATAATCCATATGGATTTATTTGCATACTTATATTGTTCTTCAGGAACATCAAAACAGGAGCATTTGCAGCTGGTATATAGTCACATATTTCAAATAAATATGTCTGGCAAATGACTTACTAATCTTTTGCAAATGAATCATTTCTTAGAACTTCAGGTTCATACTAATATTCGAGGATCAAAAATTAATTATTGATAAGTCATTTCAATAATTTCTTGATCCAGCTGCTTATTTTCTCTCCCCCTGATGTTGGGTAAAACATCAACTAATAAGCAAATATTGCTATAAATGAATCTCCAATCCCCTGTCATAGGTTTCAATTATCTTTATAATATATGGAGATACATACCCAACGTAGATTCCCAATCTTCTTTAAGGGACCAATTTCACAACCCTGTGGTGGAGCATTATATAACTCAAGGTCCGAAGATGGGAGATACTATGTATGTGACCATTAATTAATTAAATGGGGGGGTTCTTATAACATCATGTTGGCTTGATGCACAGTGTTGCTGCATATAAAATATCAATTTCTCAAGCAATAATATTTCATCAACAGTCGTGCAATCAATTGTCAATGTTCCCCCAGATTTGTTTGGGTTTATTTCCAATGATATACAGTCTCTTATTGATGAAATATCCCAGCATTATCTAGACATATAGTCTAGTAACATAAGTAGGGACATGTGCCCGCAAGTGGCATAATAAGTGCGCACTTATGCCAACTTGCGTCACACAATAAACCATCTAGTCGATGCATCGTAAAAATTACCTAGATGGTTAACACCGCGGATTGATCAGTCCGCGTTCATGTCCCTGAATTATTCTTAAACTTGCTGGTGATGCTAGGCCATTCTCATCTTAGGAAGGCCGTATAATAAATTTTGCAGCAAACAAACATATGAAAATTTATTGATTATAAAAACTTCTGGTTTTTTCAATCAATGATCAAAACAAATTTTGTGCATCATAATTGAATCGGGATGGCCCATCCGGTCATGCCAAACAATAAATCCATGAACCAACTTCAAGTTGGTGCCAGCTTCAGGCTGCGCAAGCTGTGTATTTAAACACTTAAAATTGCTAGCTCCAGGCTAGTGCATTCCAGCTTCTGGCTGGATATGTTAAGTTTCAATTACTCAACTGCTAGCTTCAGGCTAGCTATATATGTGCCAATTTTAAACTTATTTCTGCCACTCATGTCGGAAAAGATCGGAATTATTGAGCAATAATTAATGTAGTGGCAGACATTTCCAAAAGCAAATCCTCGAGGATTGTAAAGCTTTGGAATTTTCTGAATAATAATATAATCCACCGAAAAATCTTCTGGATCTTTTCGGAGACACCTGGCTATCTATGCTCAGGCTATAAAATGGGAGAAGGATTACATGGGAAGATACAGGAAAACTCATAGATATAGAAAAATTCATCAAAGCAAAGAAACAGAAAAAAACAACCAAGACAAAAATGCCTTCCCCAGCTACTGTTTTCTTTGTTGAGGGTGCCTCACTAGGCAGAAGAAATAGATTGGCCTATAGCATGGTAAATGAACAACAAGAGGAACTGCCTAATGAGCTAGCAAGAATCCCACGTTTGGTTTTTGTAGATGAGCTATACTCGTCTAGGTTCTTTGTGACTCCAATGGAAGAAACTTTCTTCCTGGAGGACCAAGGCAATCTCAGGATAAATTTTTATGGCTCAGCTAACTCTATAATGTTTTTCATATCTGCTAGGATGCAGGAATTTCAGCTAGAGCCTTCATGTCAAATTTTAAATCAAAGCAGTTATTATCAGGTTTCCATGATGGCTCGGAGCGTCCCAAGGGTGACAGGGTTACCACCTACATGGCCTAAGGTACGACTTTTATTGTGGAATTGCAGGGGTATAGCAAGAAGGTCACAAGACTTTGTGCGTACCTTAAGGGATCTGAAGAATCAGTACAAGCCTAACATGGTACTGATTACCGAGACTTTGTGGCAAGCAGGAGAGAATCATGGTGTGATTCCACTTCGTTTTTCTCCAACGAATCGGTTTGAGACACCTGGAGAAAACAACAGGGGTGGTATGTGGTTCTCCTGGAACGACAGTGTTAGGGTCAACATTAATGGTGAGGCTCAGAGTTTCAGGGTTAATGTTGAACCCAACAGATAGATTACTTGTTTAAGCATATGTATGGGAACCATTCCTCTTTGAATGTTCTCCAGTTATGTATCCGTTTATGTAATAATAATATGCATGTTTGCTTTGAGCACTTTCCATTTATTATCTCATTTACGCTCACAGGCACAAATAATTATATTGTCTTATTCGCTTCAGGGAATAAGTCTGAGTCAATTCATTTGGGATCCACAATAATTCATTTTATTACAGGGGGTGACTGTACTCGCGTAAATATACGATCTTCTAGATCATATTAAAACATGCGTTCTTCAGGAACATATTCGAATTTATGCTCTTCTGGAGCGTGTTAATCATTTTTCATTTCGAGATGTCATAATATGTTATATTGACATCCACACATATAATTCTCCCCCTGTGGATGTCAATTTTGCATTGTCTGCGAGACTAATGCTTCAGGCATTATTCTAAGAAATAATTATAAAGTACTGAAAAATAATTAAAATAAATTGCAATGCATAATAATTTAAACTGAACATAAAATAAATTGAATATAAAAAGAATTTCTCCTTCAGGGTAAGCAAATATAAGATCCACCTTCTGGTGGTCATATAATTTCCATCTTCTGGTGGTAATAGTATTTATTTTCGATTTTCCTTTGACGGATCTTCAGGATCTTTTGAACGGTAAAACTTCGAGTCTTCGTTGTATTTTCCATTATTGAGTCTGCTGGACTCTTATATTTAGTCTTCCAGATTATTATCATGTAAATGCATTTTCGCATTTAATGCCCATTATAAATTTCTTCCGGAAATTTTAAGAGCCTCAAATTCAAATAACATAATTGAATATATAAATTCTTAATTAAAATAAATAAGCAAGGGGCCTTATATTAATTACCCCAAGTAAAGTAAATGGCAGGAAATTAAAATAATGGGCCTAGTACGAGCCCATAAGTAAAATTAAAGACGAGAAAATTAAATACAATGGGCCCTAATATAGCCCAATTAAAAATAAATGGCTGGAAATTAAATGCAATGGGCCTTTAATTAATTAGCCCAATGAAAATTAAATTGTTGAAAATTAATTGCGATGGGCCTTACACGAGCCCAATTAAAACGTAAATAAGTAGACGGCGTAGCCGACAATTAAATGAATAATGGGCCTTTTTAATAGCCCAATCGGAATTTAAATAAAAACAGAAAATATGCTTACTCGATAAATCTTTCAGCAATAATATATATAATATATCATATTAATATATGGGCCTTTTAATAGCCCAATCGTAATAAAAACAGAAAATATGCTTACTCAATAAATCTTTCAGCAATAATATATATAATATATCATATTAATATATGGGCCTTTTAATAGCCCAATCGTAATAAAAACAGAAAATATGCTTACTCGATAAATCTTTCAGCAATAATATATAATATATTATACTTATACCCGGTTATTATTCCGGCCAAACACTTCTGGGCTTGCCGGGAAAATCTCGAGGCGCTAAATTCCGGCTAAACACTTCCGGGCTTTGCCGGGAAAATCTCGATGCGCTAAATTCCAACCAAATACTTCCGGGCTTGCCGGGACAATTTTCGAGGCATTAAAAATTCCGGCCAAGCGCTTCCGGGCTTGCCGGGAAAATTTCCGAGGCGTTAAAATTTTCGGCCAAACACTTCCGGTCTTTGCCGGGAAAAATGCGAGGCGTCGGATTACTGTTCACGCCGGATTCCGGCCAAACAATGTTCACACCGCCGGAATCCGGCCAACACTGTTCACGCCGGCCTCCGTTAAAAAAACACAAAAAACCACAACGCCGGATTCACCACACATGCCGGAATCAGGCCTAAACCTTCAAGAAAACAACCAACAAACACTCGCAGGATTCCGGCCAGCCTCAAAACAACCAAGAACACACTCGCCGGAATCCGACAAAAACCTTCAAAAAAAACCAATCAACACTCGCTGGATTCCGTCCACAATCCTCACCCAAACACAAACAACCATCAATCCACACAATCCATAACAAACAATCAACCAATCTTAACCAACACAGAGATTAAGTGAAAGGAAACAAAAAAAAAAAAGAACCGGAGCTTACACGGCCAACAGTGGTCGTGCGGCGGTGTGGAGGCGACGGCTGGAGCGTTGTTGAGCACGGCTGCAGGCTGACCACGGGCGAGCAGGGCTGCCGGAGAAGGCGAGGCGGCGTTGAGACGAGGCAAGATCTGGTCGGGCGTTACCTTTTTCTCCCCTCCTCCGGTGACGGAGCCGACGACGAAGGTGAACGGGGGCGGCACTCTGCGGCGTGGAAGAGAGGAACTGTGGCGGCGCGACAGTGACACGGCAGGGAGGCGACGGCGAGCAGGGGGCCGACATCGACGGCGAGCAGGAGGCCGGTCCAAAGGCAGGATAAACCCATACAAAGCAGCAGCATTTTTTCCTTCCTCTTCTATTTGTGATTTTTTTTTAAGTATTGATTTGTGCATACTGTAAAACGATGATCCGTGTAGAGAACAATCGTGCTGATAACGTGTTATAAATCTAATGAATCTAAGGAGAATTTGAGAAAGAAAATTGGTGGAGAAAGGGAAGAATGAGGCTGAAGAATGGGGAGGAGCCGGTCGTCTACTCGTCTACACCTCTTCATTTTTATTTATTTCCTATAATATATATAATACAAGAGAGGGGATAAAGTATCACTTTGGTCCCTGTAAATGACATTCACTACATTTGGTCCCTCGAAATAATATATATTCATAACAGTAAGATATTTATATAGGCCTATCCACCGTCATTTTTTTTTTTTTAGAAAAGGCCTGTCCACCGTCATTCAATTCCCTTTTGGATAAGGTTTTTAAAACTTTCTTTTGTGAGCCCAAAATTGATAGAGTAGGAATAGATTTTTTAATTTTTTTTGTGTGGGCCCAGAATTGATAGACTAAATTTCAAATATTTGAAGGCAAAAATGTCCAGCCACGTACTAAAGAGAATTTATTATAATATGTATTTATTTATATAATTATAAAATTACAAAAATACCCCTAGTAGAAAAATAATACCAAATTCTCAGGGGAGGCCGTGGCCCCCCTTGGCCCCAGCCTACCGCCACTGCATATAATTTTGTATGTATAGAGTCTCAATTTTGAAGTTGTTTCCAGTACGATTATTATAGGCATCTTATCTGAAATTATCATTCTTTATCTCCTAGTAGCTGCGGGAATCAGCTTTCATCTCAAAATTTTTTAGATTAATTTTATAGGTCCTTTGTGGATATAAGTGGTACTACTCCACGTATTTCTTATTACATCGAAGTAAATCTTTAGTATACAATGTAATTATCTTGTAAGTCCCCAACAAAGAATTTTTTTAAGAAAAAAAAACTTGCGATGAATCTGTTTTTATATCGGAAACGATCCTCTACAGCGGAGGGTAGCCCCACAGGCACCGTTAATCGCGCTCTGACCGTGCGGTCATAATTGATCCACCAAACCTTGATTCCTGTCTCCTTTGTGATTAAGAACACAGATGTACAACCTATAGAACAGATCCTGTTCAAGTAAGGTCGTGACCAAGCGAGCTGGTCAGGGACAATATGTAGTGTCGCAGCGCGTCGTTTCTCTTCGATGTGGGATCGTTTGCTTTTTAGTTATTCAGGGACATTTTGGTCCACCAAGAAATTAAGCCTTTTGGCTTTGTCGCATCGCAGCACCCCCCGCTTCTTAATTCTTAGTCCTCAAAATAAAAGCAAAGAATAGCCGCCAAAAGGACCAGGATGCCCCCATGAGCAGTGTGTCACAAGACTAGGCATAAAAATTAATGGCTTTGGAGCTATAGAAACATAACAAACTTTGTAAATAATATAGTCAAATTCAGATGAATCTCTAAGTAAGATGATCCAAATCTTCAGGCATTAGATACTAGTACTACAAGAAATTGTCCCATCTTCTATTATTCAGCTAGCACATTTGGAAAATAAATCAAACTATTTCTTGTCTTTTGGATAGATATATACCATTATAAACACAAGCATTAAGAAACTCTTTTGGTTCAAAAGAAAAAAAAAAGGCCATTAAGAAACTCATGAACCCCAGCAACCCTCCTCCACAAATTCTTCTGAAATTTTTGATGGTAACAGACTACTCCAGGTCTGCCTGGGGCTCTAATAGCTTTACCAAAGCCGGTTGAGGATTAAGTGACAAGTCATAATAAGACAATGTGTCAGTGGTTTCTACGTAAAGTAGATATTAATTAGGAACATACTCGGCTTGACAAAATATATTTATGTTCAAGGTTTAAGGTGACGTGCTGCTTATTGCGTCTCAATTTTAGGCACGAGACAATCTCGAGTATATTAAGCCGGCTGACACGTCAAAAAAGAGCATATGCACTTCTGTTGGTGATCCATTATATGTAAAATATGTGGTAATAAGTTTTCACAAATACTTCAAATTGTCCATATGCTTGTTTGTTCTAATTTCCAGTGAACATCCTGACTAGTGGCACCTTTCAAATCAAGCATTATAAGAACATAATCAAACTGGCCACTTTCGCCATATCATTTCCTTAGCCCTATTAACAATCAATAGCTGCTCTGCCACAGAGCACACTCAAGTGAAAAAAAAAAAAAACTCAAGTCATGGCAACTAGTGATTTTCTTCTGTTCTGCTCATTCCTGTTATCCGCCTTGTTCCTTGGCAGGTGGGTTTTGATCAAGTCCAGAAGAAACCAGCAGAAAGAATGCGAAATCAAAGGTCAACAGCCACCAGGCCCCATGGCCTTACCTGTGATCGGCCACCTCCATTACTTAGTAGGCCCAGCTCTAGTCAAGTCCTTGCAAAACCTGGCGCGTCAGTACGGTCCATTGATGCTGCTCCGCTTGGGAGGCGCAGCTTGCTATGTGGTCTCTGATGCCAAGTTTGCAAAAGAAATCCTCAAGACCAATGAGCTCAACTTTGTGTCTCGTCCAGACATTGATACTTCTGTTTATAACATCTACAAGGGTTCTGCCTTCATCACAGCACCTTATGATGCTTACTGGAGGTTCATGAAGAAGCTGTGCATGACCAGGCTTCTGTCCACCACTCAGCTCAATCAGCTTTCACACATCAGGGAGGACGAGACCCTGAAGCTGTTGAGATTATTGGCTGATGCTTCCAGGAATGGAGAGTCCTGTGATGTGAAGACGGTACTTATGGCGATGACAAACAATGTGATTTGCAGGATGGCCATGAGTATTGATTGCTCTGAGGATGCTAATGAGGCTAGGGAGATTAAGGAATTGGTTGATCAGATATCGGAGCTTGGAGGGAAGCTGAGTGCCGGAATCTTGGGCCCTTTGGCCAAACTTGACATATTTGGATACGGGAAACAGCTTGGGCAAAAGCTTGGCAGATTTGATCAGATTGTGGACAGAATCATAGAGGAGCATGAACAGAAAGATATCAGCGGCAATGGAGGAGAAGGAAGGGATTTGTTGGATATTCTATTAGAAACTTCAAGAGATCCAAATGCTGAGGTGAAGCTGACCAGAACCCAGATCAAGGCTTTTTTCCTTGTAAGTTACTTTCAGCTTTTCTTTTCTTTTGGTTTTTCAGTACCTCTTGAGCTATACAGCTCATTTGTACTTTCAGCTTTTCCAATTACTGCACAGTAGTAGGAATTATTCATATTCCCCCCATATGTTAATAATGAACTCGGTTTTGTGCTTGAAATTAAGGACATTGTCATGGCCGGCACGGATACATCATCACTGGCCATGCAATGGAGCATGGCAGAGCTTATCAATCATCCAGAAGTGTTTAAGAAACTAAGGCAAGAAATCATATCAGTAGTGGGGGAAAACAGGCTAGTCAAGGAATCAGATGTTCAAAACCTGCCTTACCTGCAAGCAGTAGTGAAAGAAACACTAAGATTGTACCCAACAGCACCACTATTCATCAGGGTATGCAATGAGGATTGCACAATCAAAGGGTTTCGTTTGAAGGGCAAGACAAGGATGCTGTTCAATTCCTATGCCATCAACAGAGACCCTGCTTCCTGGACGGATCCTGACGAGTTCTTTCCTGAGAGGTACATTGGTGGAAACTCCGAGATGAACTTTGCACAGAGTCAGATGGAAATGAGAGGGCAGAACTTCAGCTATCTTCCGTTCGGGAGCGGGCGGCGAGGATGCCCCGGCGCATCACTTGCCTTGACGGTGATGCATGCCACGCTAGGGGCACTAGTGCAGTGCTTTGATTGGGAATTCAAAGATGGAGACAAGGTTGATATGGAAGAAGGAAAAGGTTTTACAATGGGAATGGCAAACCCGCTTATGTGCTACCCTGCCCTGCATTTGGATCCATCAACATTGACCCCCTAGTAGAGCATTGAAAAGAATAAAAGAAACTATAGGGGTGAATTCTACGGAAATGTTTGTCAAGTTAATTCGCTATGGAGGTTGAAATGAAAATCTAATTCTCAGTACTCTTTGCATTGACTATTGTGCATATTTCAATCAATCAATTATGATTTTATGACATTGGAAGCAATCTGCTTGTTCTGATGTTAGCTGGGGAATTGCGGGGTTGACGGACTGTTTAAGGAGAGATTTGATTCTGTTGGGTGATTGAAAACATCCTGATCCCAAACCAAAATGAAAAAAAAAAGAAGAAAAAAACAAGTAAATAATGTGAATCAAGATTCAAGAGATGGTTGTGGCAAGAACTTAAAATTTACATATACCGATATGTTACAAGTGTAATCAACAAAAGGAGCTGATTGGACAAAATTTAGATCTTTATTGCTGTTTTTTTTCCTATTTAGCCTCACATAGAAAGAAATTGGAAGTACAAAAACACAACTAAAAAAAGGAAGAAACTTGTATGAAAATTTTTCAAGATATTTTATTTTATACAGACTGAAATAACAGGTAATTTTTTTTATATATTTGCACTAGCATGAAAAAAAAATATGACTAAGGCTAACAAAAAAAGTAAGAAAATTATATGAAAACAAAATTCAAGGTTGTATCATATGCAAACTATTCGACAAAAAAAATTATGCAAACTAAAATAATAGGTAATAGATAATACCTTACAAAGAGTATAAGCGTTAGTGTATGTATGAGAGTCTGTTAGGAGAAATTCTATGGTACTCAATGAGTACCATGTCAGATCCTACAAGTTATATCAACTTACCATTTTTAATAGCCAACTCATCATCTAAAATAGCCAACTCATTTTTATGAAATATTTTCTTTTAAATTATTTAATAAAAATTTCCTTTTAAAACTAAAAATCTTTACTGTTTCTTCTACCTATTTTGCCTTCCGCCGTTGGACGAGGTCGGTGGTGGCACCACTGTAGAGGCGATAGCGTCGTAGTAAAAGAAAGAAAGGAAAAAAATTGTAAGGATTTTTTATTTTTAAAATAAAATGACATGCCTATTTTAGATGATGAGTTGGCTATTAAAAATGGTAAGTTGATATAACTTGTAGGATCTGACATGGTACTCATTGAGTACCATAGAATTTCTCGTCTGTTAGAGGATGCGTTTAAAAGTGTATGTTGCTAATTATTTTGATTCAGAAATTTTGTTTTAGCAGGGAGCATAATAACGCAGCTTAAGGTACTGGTAACACTTGTGGATCTGTATTAAAGAAAAATGGTGGAAATTCCAGCAATATTCTTAGTCATAAAGAAAAACAAGGAGTTTATTTAATATTATGAAAGGAAAAAAAGGATAATATAAAAAAGATCCTTACTTCGTTTTTTGTGCATTTCCTGTGGCATTAGAAAAGTAAATATAAATTTCTACCATGATATGGGTGAGCAATTTGGTAAAAGAAAAATTTATTCCATAACTAATGTTACCTATTCCTCTACATTTTTTTTTAAAAAAGAAAAAATGTTACCTATTCCACTAAATTTAGTGATATCCAAGAAATTGCTATACAAGCATAAATTTAGAACTAATAAGCTGTTGATAAAAAAAAAGAAATAATAAGCTACTCATGCCCATGTTAACTACGGTCGGATATCCTTTAATATCTATTATATATATTTAAAGCTGAATCCCTCACCAGGTTTTGACACATAGAATTTTTAGAGTCTTGCTTTTTTGCCATGTGTAGGCTTTGAGGTCTTTGTTTTTTGCCATGTGGAGGGTTCTAGGTGTTGTTTGATTGGCCCTTATTTTCATTATAATTATCCCAATTAGAGTTAAGGAAAAATCTAATTATACACGATCAGATTTTTTTAGCAAGATACCTAATTATACACGATCAGATTTTTTAGCAAGATTAGTACTCTCCACAATTAGATTTTTTTTTAATGATACAGTCTGTAACAGCCCGGGTAAAATTTTTGATTTTTACCGGGACTGTAAAAGTCTTTTTACCGTGATTTACTGTTGAATTAATCTTGGGTAATTAATTCATGGTAAATCGGAAGTTGTTTTTCGAAACCGAGAGTTTTCCCGCGCTCGTGATTTTTCCGTGGATTTTTCGGGTTTTGGAATTCCTCGGAAAATCACACCGGAAAATAACTAAGGGGGTATCAGTTATTTTCTGGTCCGGACCGGACTCGCTCTGTAATGCAGACAAGCTGCATTATTACAGAGTCACAAGACGTACAGTGATTTTTGCCGTTTATAAAAAGAAGAAAGCAGAGGAAGAAGGAGAGGAAGAAGAGAAGAGAAAAAAAAGAAGAAAAGAGAAAAGGAGAGGAAAAAAGAAAAAGAGAGGAAAAGGAAAAAAAAAGAAAAAAAAGAGAACAGGAAAAATGGAGGAAAAAAAAGAAAGAAGGAAAAAAAAAAGAGAAAAGGAAAGAAATATAAAATAGAAAATGAAAAAAAGAGAGTAAGGAAAAAAAAAAGAAGAAAAAAGGAAATAGAGAAAAATAAAAAGAAAAGAAAATAAAGAAAATACAGAAAAAGAAAAAAAGAAAGGAGAAGCACTGTTCATCGTCAACCCGTCCGTTCCGGTTACTGTGCATGTCGAGGAGCTCCGGCTGTTTTCTCGTCGCACCGCCGCCATCAGCACGCTCGCCGTGCCGTCGCGACCTCACCCCCGTCGGCCTCGAGCTCGTCCGCCGCTTGACGTGCCGTAACGGAAAAAAAAAGAGAAAAGGAAAGAAATATAAAACAGAAAATGAAAAAAAGAGAGTAAGGAAAAAAAAAAGAAGAAGAAAGGAAATAGAGAAAAATGAAAAGAAAAGAAAATAAAGAAAATGCAGAAAAAGAAAAAAAGAAAGGAGAAGCACTGTTCATCGTCAACCCGTCCGTTCCGGTTACTGTGCATGTCGAGGAGCTCCGGCCGTTTTCTCGTCGCACCGCCGCCATCAGCACGCTCGCCGTGCCGTCGCGACCTCACCCCCGTCGGCCCCGAGCTCGTTCGCCGCCTGACGTGCCGTAACGCGCCGTCGACCTGCGAGCAGACCCGGCGGATCTGCTTCTCCCCGTCGCTGCACAGCCTACAGCGCCGTCGCGCCCTAGTTTCCACCGTCCACGGAGTCGCCTGCATCCGCCGCAAACCCTGCCCCGCTCGCCCTTCCTTCCCGCGCTCGCCGTCGCCGTCACAGCTGCTCAACCCGCGAGGTGAGCAGATCCGGATTCGTCGACCCGCGTGCTTGTCCGGGTCGCGAACTTGGGTTTTCTGTTTGTGTTGGGTTTTGCGTTTCTGGGTTGGGCTGTGTGTGCTGGGCCGGGCCTTAGCAGGCCTGTGCTGGGCTGTTGCCTTGGTCTGGGCCGGCACTATTCATGGCCCAGTCCGTTTAATTAAAAAAAAATTATATATATATTTATTAATATTCTGGTATTTAATTTTGGAAAAACAATTATATATTTATTTTGAGAAAATTATTGCCAATTTAATTCTGATATTTTTAGGAAAATATAGATATATATACTTTGATAAATAATTAAGTTTTGTTTTGGAAAAACTATTATTATTTGGAAAAAAAATATATATATATACCATGAAAATAAATTCTGGAAATTCAATATATGTATTATTTTCTCTACAAAATTTTGGTTGTGGAAATTATATATATATGTGTATATGTACTTTGAAAATTAAAGGTAATTATATCTTGTGTTGGAAAATATTAATATATATATATTTAGAAAAAGATAAATACTATATGTATATATTTTCTGAAAATTATAAATAGGTTATTATTTTTCTGGAAAAATTATGGTGATTATAATTTTGGAAAATTATAATTATTTTATGAAAATATTTTGAAAAAAAGAGTTTTAATTAAAGTATGGTACCGAAATTATATTCGGATATACGTACGGTATAATATTTTTGGTAAGAGAAGATAATAAAAGATATGTAACCGGGATGGGATTATTTCGCAGTATCGGCATCATAGCATACCGATTATGTGCATTTATGTGTATATGTTGTTTTGCTCTATAGGTTCGGATATCGGGCAGTTTCCCGAGGAGCCGGCGTCGGACCGGTCATTGTTTTCTGAAGTTGAGTAATCGGCCAAGGTGAGGATGGATTTCCTTCAATATGTGCCTGTATTACTCGGTTATTTTGTTTTGTGGATCATTGCATTGTCGAGTATTGTGGATGTTGTGGTTGTTTCGGGATATTGATCCCATTGCCTTGATTGTTGTCGGGATGTTTATCCCAGTATTTTGGTTGGTATTTGGATGTTGATCTTGAGTCTTTCGGGTATAAAACATAATGGAATTAATTAATCAATTGTGATAAGGATGTCGATCCTTGGTATTTTGGGTTAGGGATGTTGATCCCTGAGATATGATTTGGTTGATGATAATATAATTGTCACGTGGTAAGTAGAGGTACGATCGGATGGTTTGAGACTGTTTTGTGGTGCCATGATCTGGGTTACTTGTGATGGGCATGTTGATGCCGGTTTGATTCGGATGTTGATCCCTGAGTTTGTTATTGGGATGTTGATCCCGGGTTCTTTTTGATCTGGCACCAGGAACAGGTTGATAACCTGGTACGACCCTAGCTTATCCGTGACGGGGCCAGGAAAGATAAAATTGGATAATTGGATTTTATTTGAGTCTTTTTGGTCTTGGACCGGGTTTTGGGTCCAGTCTTTCGGTTTGGTATGCATTTGGCGGTTTTTGCCTGTTTTTGGACCTTGAGTTTTATAGTGTGCATATTGATTATCTTTCCTTCGTCGGTGAGCACTTCGGACTCACCCCTCACCTGCGGGCTTTCATCCTGTAGGATGAGTTATTTGTTGTACAGGTTTGGTGCATTCCAGACAGGCTGCAGCGTTATCCCTTGGACAGAGCTTGGATCCATAGTTTGCATCTATGTCGCATACAGTGTTTATGTGAGTTATTAAGTCTTCTGCTGTGCATTGTTTTATTATTGTTGGGCCATTGGGCCAGTTGAGTTATTATTATTGTTTATACTTTGGGCTGTTGAGCCCGGATACCCGTTGTATACACTGTATGCTGGGCTTTGTTGGGTTGGGTTATCACAGTTCCGGCACGTGTTTACTGTGTACGGTAAATACGGGTCGGGGCGTTTCATTTTGGTAGCGGAGCGGGCGTTAGGTCTTGTTGGGAAGTCTTTGTGTGTTTGTTGTCCTGTTGCATAGTTTGCTCTATTTGTTTATTATTTTATATCATTTAGTTAGTGCATTATGGATCCAGTCAAGGGACGCCAGCTGTCGCAGAACATACACATATGAGGTAATGATGCCATAGATAAGCGAAAATATAAATATTATTAATAATACTAATATTTGGATTACAAGCAGAAATATTACATTGATATTTTTAAAAATAAAAATACATTTAACGCCTTGGAACGACATTGACCCTGAAGCTGGTTGGGTCGTTGTTGATGTTGACTTGTATACTGTCGCTCCACGAGAACCACATACCGCCTCTGCCGTCCTGACCAGGAAGCTCGAACCGGTTTGCTTGAGGGAACCGGAGTGGGATGAGACCGTGATCGTCTTGAGGTTGCCACTGGGTCTCCGTCAGAAGAACCATGTTTGGTTTGTATTAGTTCTTCAAGTCTCTTAGAGTATGCGAGAACTCCTGGGAACGCCTAGCAACTCCTCTGCAGTTCCACACCAGTAGTCGGGCCTTGGGCCAAGTTACGGGCAGACGAGTGACTCTGGGCATGCTCTGGGCCGTCATCAAGAGCTGGTAGTAGGTGCTTTGCTCCAGGAAATGGCAAGTGGACTCCAGGTTGAACTCTTGTAGCCTTTCGGAGATGAAGAACATGATGGAGTTTGCCGAGCCGTTGTAGGAGGTCCTCAGAGTGCCGCGGTCCTCTAGGAAGAACACCTCTTCCATTGGAGTTACGAAGAACCGCGATGAGTAGAGTTCGTCGACGAAGACCAGTCGCGGCATCCTGCCGAGCTCGTTCGGTAGTTCTTCAGCACGTTTGTTGACCATGCTGTAGGCCAGTCGGTTCCTTCTGCCTAGATTGGTACCTTCGACAAAGAAAACAGAAGATGGAGCGGGCATCGTGTTTGGAAGCGGGTATTTTGTTTTTGAGCGTTGTGGATTTGTTTTTCTGAGCGTTTTGTTTGCTTTTAATGCTTTTGATAATTTACACTTTACCGCTCCGTCTTTTATACACTTATGGGGAGCGTGATTATTGTTTTCGATTTTCAAGATTTTGCTTTTTGAAAATTTTGCCGTTGCCTCATTTATTGCTTTGCTACTTTATACGTTTTTCGGGTTACAATGCCAGAGTTTTTCAGCCTTTTTCCATCTTATGATTTTCTTTCGCTCTGGCTACTTTGTCCTTTCTTTTTATGGTTTTTCTATATTTTTCTCGCATCTTTTATCACATGCATTCGTGACCGTTGAGGCTAGACGGATGGGACCACACCTCGAGTAGAGCGCATGTGCGACAAGCTTACAGCTGTTCGGACATCGTGGAGAGATACGAGACCTGACAGACTCTTTTGGCTCATGCAGAAATTGTGAACAAGTGGATAACGTCTCTTTCGAGGAACACAGGACGTGCTCGTGATTGTCACCGCCCGAGTTAACGGTCGTCTTTTTCGCGAGGGAAACCGACGTCACCGTTAGCTGTGCGTGTCACGTTTCTCGGGATCGGGAATGTCTACGATCGATCTAGAGCGCCGAGCATGAAACATGTTTTGTTTTAATTTCTTTTTGTTTTGATTTTGCTAAACGAGTTTTATTTTTGATTTCTTAATGTTTGATTTTATATTTTTATTGTTAAGTTTTATTTTGCCTTGAGATGTTTTAATTTTTCATTTAACATAAGTTTTCGTAACACAAGAATTTTTAATTTTAAAAGGAAATTTATTTTATTTAATTCATAATAGTTTTACAACAGAGAAGAAGTACTCTAAGGAGTTACTTGCTTCTCAAGATCTTTTACAAGCTTTTGGACATTTTTCATGTGTGGGAAGAGTTCCGCGCACGCCAGTTCGATTTGCGCCACCGCCGAGCTGATCTTCTTCAGCGAGACGTTCAGCTGCGTCAGCATCTGCTGTGGAGTGCTACTCTCAGCTATCGCCTTGCCCTTTCGATCTTCAGCTTTCTTGCCGGCACGCTTCTTTCGCCGTTTTGGGGAGACGACCATGTGCTCTTTCAGGCCGATGATGTTTGTTTTGAAGCGCTTCTTCGGAGGTTCTTCATCGGAGCTTGTCGGGAAGGCAGTGCCGCCGATGTAGCTGTTGTTCTTGGAGTCTGAGGTAGTCCTTGATCTCAGTGGAGAGTCCATGACTGTGTGTGAGTATGCCAGTCATGAGGGTTGGTTCTTATAGAGGACGAGATGTCGCTTAAAGGTATAAGCGGTATCTCGGGTTGAGGTTGGACACCAGGCAGAGTGTGCCAGAAGCTTATCATGGTAGGACCCACGGATAAGACGGAATTTTGGGGACGAAATTCTTTTTAAGGTGGGTAGACTGTAACAGCCCAGGTAAAATTTTTTATTTTTACCGGGACTGTAAAAGTCTTTTTACTGTGATTTACTGTTGAATTAATCTTGGGTAATTAATTCATGGTAAATCGGGAGTCGTTTTTCGAAACCGAGAGTTTTCCCGCCCTCTTGATTTTTCCGTGGATTTCTCGGGCCTAAGTTGGTATTTTTCGGGTTTTGGAATTCCTCGGAAAATCACACCGGAAAATAACTAAGGGGGTATCAGTTATTTTCTGGTCTGGACCGGACATGCTCTGTAATGCACACAAGCTGCATTATTACAGAGTCACAAGACGTACAGTGATGCATAGTGATTTTTGCCGTTTATAAAAAGAAGAAAGCAGAGGAAGAAGGAGAGGAAGAAGAGAAGAGAAGAGAAAAAAAAAAGAAGAAAAGAGAAAAGGAGAGGAAAAAAGGAAAAGAGAGGAAAAGGAAAAACAAAAGAAAAAAAAATAGAACCGGAAAAATGGAGGAAAAAAAAAGAAAGAAGGAAAAAAAAAAGAGAAAAGGAAAGAAATACAAAACAAAAAATGAAAAAAAGAGAGTAAGGAAAAAAAAAAAAGAAGAAGAAAGGAAATAGAGAAAAATGAAAAGAAAAGAAAATAAAGAAAATACAGAAAAAGAAAAAAAGAAAGGAGAAGCACTGTTCATCGTCAACCCGTCCGTTCCGGTTACTGTGCATGTCGAGGAGCTCCGGCCGTTTTCTCGTCGCACCGCCGCCATCAGCACGCTCGCCGTGCCGTCGCGACCTCACCCCCGTCGGCCCCGAGCTCGTCCGCCGCCTGACGTGCCGTAACGCGCCGTCGACCCGCAAGCAGACCCGGCGGATCTGCTTCTCCCGGTCGCTGCACAGCCTACAGCGCCGTCGCGCCCGAGTTTCCACCGTCCACGGAGTCGCCTGCATCCGCCGCACACCCTGCCATGCTCGCCCTTCCTTCCCGCGCTCGCCGTCGCCGTCACAGCTGCTCAACCCGCGAGGTGAGCAGATCCGGATTCGTCGACCCGCGTGCTTGTCAGGGTCGCGAACTTGGGTTTTCTGTTTGGGTTGGGTTTTGCGTTTCTGGGTTGGGCTGTGTGTGCTGGGCCGGGCCTTGGCAGGCCTGTGCTGGGCTGTTGCCTTGGTCTGGGTGCCGGCACTATTCATGGCCCAGTCCATTTAATTAAAAAAAAAACAAATTATATATATATATTTATTAATATTCTGGTATTTAATTTTGGAAAAAAATTATATATTTATTTTGAGAAAATTATTGCCAATTTAATTCTGATATTTTTAGGAAAATATAGATATATATACTTTGATAAATAATTAAGTTTTGTTTTGGAAAAACTATTATTATTTGGAAAAAATATATATATATATATACCATGAAAATAAATTCTGGAAATTCAATATATGTATTATTTTCTCTATAAAATTGTGATTGTGGAAATTATATATATATGTGTATATGTACTTTGAAAATTAAAGGTAATTATATCTTGTGTTGGAAAATATTAATATATATATTTAGAAAAAGATAAATACTATATGTATATATTTTCTGAAAATTATAAATAGGTTATTATTTTTCTGGAAAAATTATGGTAATTATAATTTTGGAAAATTATAAATATTTTATGAAAATATTTTGAAAAAATAATTAAAGTATGGTACCGAAATTATATTCGGATATACGTACGGTATAATATTTTTGGTAAAAGAAGATAATAAAAGATATGTAACCGGGATGGGATTATTTCGTAGTATTGGCATCATAGCATACCGATTATGTGCATTTATGTGTATATGTTGTTTTGCTCTATAGGTTCGGATATCGGGCAGTTTCCCGAGGAGCCGGCATCGGACCGGTCATTGTTTTCCGAAGTTGAGTAATCGGCCAAGGTGAGGATGGATTTCCTTCAATATGTGCCTGTATTACTCGGTTATTTTGTTTTGTGGATCATTGCATTGTTGAGTATTGTGGATGTTGTGGTTGTTTCGGGATATTGATCCCATTGCCTTGATTGTTGTCGGGATGTTTATCCCAGTATTTTGGTTGGTATTTGGATGTTGAT